>PVLD010005675.1:0-109304 GCA_004027595.1 Dinomys branickii | reverse complement strand
AAGGGAAGGGAAGGGAAGGGAAGGGAAGGGAGGGAAGGGAAGAGCTCCCACTCATCCTGACACTTGCCCAGGAGAAGGACTCTATACCCAGGGACCCAGTAGATGGCAATGGTAGAGCCACCTCACTCCCACTGAGATACTAAATAAAATAAGCAGCAGAGGGGCAATTTTTGTATGCTGATCTCAACTAAGTTAAATTGAAAGGCAAAGAGAACAAGAAGGAGAAACATCTGAAAGACGGCTGTGATTGGATCCAGGGGTGGGAGTTCGGGCGGACTCCGCTTTCTTTATGTAAGTTTTCCCTTTGATGTTGTTAGGCACATTTGTTTCTTAAATTAAAAAGAAAGGTTTTTATTATTTTTACAGAGCATTACCGGAGCCTTTTATGCTCAGGACTGGCTTGGCACGGCTGGCAAGGATAGCAAAACTGTGCCATGAAAGTGGACTTCTCAGGCTGCCAGACGCATTGTTCCACCACTGCAGCAAAGGCTTTGAACGTAGCGGTCGCCAGGTTAAGGGGCGCCGGCTGGGCAGCCCTTACCTGGCCCTGGTTCCAACCCATTGTTGCCACCAGCACTTCTGCCAGGCCCTGCCTGGCCAAGCTTTGAAGTTGGGGCCTCACAGCCTGCATGTGAAGAGCAGGAGGCTCGCAGCATAGACCATGGATTGAGGGAAGGGGTGCAGCACTCCCAAATGATCCCAACCAGGATGACCCCAGCAACACGTCAAGAGAGCAGAGGCCACTGTGAAGGTGGGCATGGTGCAGATGAGGACACTGGGCACAGCAGGGCACTCGGGCAAGAAACTGAGCCAATGACCAGGAGACCCAGGCCACTCTTCCCCTTACACTGCCTCTGACGAAAGAGCCATAATCACCCTTTGCTCCCAGGCCAGCCAAAGTCAAGTCAGAGCGCAGATGACCACATCTCAAGCTTGGCTTCCTAACCAGAGTAGGGCATGGTGCACAGCGGAGTCCAACCTGCCTCTGGTCTCTCCTTGTTGCTCTGAGCTTCCAGGCAGAGATACCTTTGATTCTGGGAGAATCTCAGTCTCCAGGAACCGAACTGGGGGATTTAGCCACAATGTCTCAGAAATCTTCTGTATATGAGGAGCAATGGTGGCAAACAAAATTAAGATTCCTCCAACCCTCAGGCCCCCAAGAGGCCTAAACCATGCAAGTGTGTGTGTGCGTGTGGTGATACCTAATATTGCAAATATACAAATAGTATCTGAAAATGCATGACTTGGCTATAACTGAAGAAGGCTGACCAAGCAAAAAAATAGACATCAGTACACTCTGAAATAGACTAAAGTCAATAAAATGTAGGCACTTACTATGTGGCAAGCTCTTTCTACTGTATGAGCTTTCTCTAAATTAGCTACAGTAATAACTTGGCTCTCAAATGCTTCTGTTTGCAAACAATTTGGTTCACAAACAAAAGTATCTCACCAAACTTTGCTTCCGTTTGCAAACACCACATTGGTGACAAACACAATCATGTCTATCTTCCCCACACAAACACAAATGCAGCCATCTTCCCCCAAAGTATAAAACAATTAAGTTTGTAAACCAAGGTAACTGGAGGACATAGATATTATTAGATAGATATCCAAGAGCCCTGACTGTGACTAAGGGTCTACAGGCAGATGAGCCTGAGTGACTATGAGAAGTCAGGATGGGCACAGAGCCACACACAGCCAGCCTATGGAGGTCACAGTGGCCGTTCTAGAAGTTGGCGGCTTGTGTCCCTGAGCAGGGCCAACTTGAGCCCATCATGTACCTCTGAGGACACTAAGATAAATGCTCTCCCCGGCCTCTGTGGGTTCCTGGCTTTCCCTTCCCTAAGAGGTTCTCTGGGAAAAAGCTTTTGGTTTTCTCACACATACTCTTGGGGGCCAGGGCACCCACAGATTCACAGGGATGGCTCAGGGCTCTCCAGCCCAGTTTGAGGAAAAGTGGTACTGGTGGGGCTCATGGTGAGCTCCACCAGAGATAAAACCCTGCACACAGCTGGGCCAGGGAAACACTTGGACCACTGGCTGAGATCCAAGAGCTCAGCCCTCACAATCCCTGGGATACTGAGTCCAGGAGGGATCAACAGAAGCCAGTGGGCTCTGCCATTGTTCTCTTTAAGTTGGAGCCCTAATTAACCCAGTAACCTCATTAACTCACAGGAGAACAAAGGTGGCAGGTGTGGGAACAAAGAGTTCTCACGTCACGCTCCAGGCCGGATGCTTGGAAGTCAACCAGAGTGCCTGTGCCCAGTGACTTGTGTCCAGTGACTTGAACCCAGCTCCAGCTTGGGGAGTGTGCTGCACAGTATTTCTGGAAGTATCCCAGGAGCAGCAGCCCTGACCCAGCCAGCCATACTTGGCACCATCACCATGACCCGTCATCTCAACACAGGGGGCCTCAGGGGACCCAGGTGGCTGTGGCTTTTGAGATGACTCCAGGAACCTTGGGGCCAGTGGAGTCAGACTGGACCTGGGATCAAGCAAGCTGTGTGCAGAGACCAAACCTCCCTGCCCCTGGACCCTGGCCTCTAAGTCAGAGTTGATACTGGCTGATCTCTGAAGGGCGAGGGATGGTTTTTAGTTGTCACTGAGCTCAGGGCACTACGCTTTTGCCCCCACCCTTGGGACCTGAACTTCTATCCAGGCCCCTGTGCCCTTACTTGTGCGATCGGGGCTGCACGTTCAAGCTCCATGCTTCCACTCTCTCTGTGTAAAGTCCGAACCCTCACAGAAAATCCCTAGAATCCCACACTCTGCGGACTGACGCATGAGTGTGTCACAAGGCAGGAAGCAGCCTGCCTCCCAGAGGCTGTGTCCACCCAAGGCGTGGCCAGGCAGCCCATCCTGGGGCCCCTGCTCTAGGGCAGGGTGTGTGTGTCATTATCAGGGTCTGCACTAAAGCATTCTTCCCAGTTTAAAGCACATGCCTGTTTGCTCCTTCCTACCCCTGATGGATTTAGAGTTTAAGCAGACCCAAATCAGGCTAAGATCAGAGGCTCTTTTCTTCCTTCCTTCCTTCCTTCCTTCCTTCCTTCCTTCCTTCCTTCCTTCCTTTCTTCCTTTCTTTCTGAGATACTAGGAACTGAGACGGGGCTTTTGCACTGAGCTGCAGCCCCAGCCCTTTTGTTGCTTTTTTAAAATTTTGGGATAGGGTCTCTTTGAGTGGCTAACTTTCCATCCTCCTGCTTCAGCCTCCCAGAGTGAAGGGATCACAGGTGCGCAGCATTGCACTCTGCTCTGAGACTCCATTCCTGCTGGCTGCAAGATCCTGTTCAGATCTTGGACTGCTCTGGGCCTTGGTTTGCTTGGGTACAGAAGGAGCTGGCCAACGCACACCTAGCCCCAGAGAAAGGGGACACACGGAGACGTGTCGAACACTAGGCAACTACATGCTTCACTCCACACGGCAGCCCTAATAATTCTTGATGCAGCTTCTTCTCTCTCTTCCTCATTTCAGCTCTCCTGGACTCTACTTTTCCAGTCTTTGTCCCTAGCCTCTGTCAGCAGCACATAGCACAGATGCCTGCAGCCTCTCAGCAACAGCCTGATCCTTCCAGGCCTTTCTGGATCTTCTTCCTCCTGCATGCCCTTCCTTCCCTGTGCTGTGGATACTGGCTCTGGTGGCAGTGACGGTGGGAAAGCTCACTGCATCCTCCCCTGTGCAGGGTGAGGTCAGAGGCTGGGAGGGCCTGGAACTCGCTGTCCCAATGACACCCTACCTGTAATCTCAACCTCACCAGCCTTCTCCCTCCCTTGGGCCCAAACCTCTTCCTTGCTCTCTCGCCCTAGCCCTGGTACTGGAGCACCTCCAGGTCTGTCGATATGAACATGGACACTTTGTCTCCTGCAGATCCTGCACTCCATCCATTCCCATCTCTGGGTCACCCAGAAGCCCTCTGTGCTCGCCTTGGCCGCCCCAGCCTGTGGGTGCTGCCCAAGGGCCCCCACCCAGCCCTCTGCCCTGGCCCCTCTCAGTCCCCATGCCGTCCTTGAACTGCTGCCCCTGCCTGCCTACTCAGACCTAGTTTACTGTCGGTCTGGTGCCCTGCTGCAGCCCCCTGGTTAATCATTGCCAGAGAGATAAGCTCCGCATTCCTGTCCACCCCTCTGAGCCCTTCCCCACTGCCCCTAGTCCCCTGCTCTCTCAGCTGGAGGTGGGACCCCCCCCCCCTGGGGAATCAACAGCCACCCAGAGGCTGCACTGGGAGTGATCTCCTCCTCCCCAAGACCAAGACAGGCTGGGAATGAGCAGCTGATATCAAGAAGGCCGCTGGGGCTCAGGAGGGCAAACGCCAGGGTGAAACCAGTGGCCCTCGACCCCAAACCCCACTTTTCCCTACCATGCCCGGACCCACCTGCTGTGTCCCCGCCCCGTCCCTGATGGGTGTCTCCCAGTCCCCGTCTGAGAGTCAGCACTCCGGGCTGAGGCATCTCTTTAGTCTTGCACTTATTGCTCTTGCTTCAGCCGAAGACTCCATCATTTATAGGCTGCATCTTTGCCTTAATGTTATCTTTGCCAGAAGACAAACACAGAGCCACCAATCACAGTCTCACCCCGGAGACACCAGATACACACATACACAAGATAACTCCTATGGAGCAGCCAAGCCCTAGCTTCAGTCTACTCGCTGATCAGGGTCGGACAGGCTGGGCCTCTGGAGGGACTGTCGCCTCATTCTGATGCACCTGATACCTGCTACAGGTGGAAGGTCAGTGAGTGAAACTTGAGTGGAGAAATAAGACATAACCAGGAAAACAGCTGGTGTGGTTGCAGCAGACACCACCCACACTGCACACCTTTCACCGAAGCAATGGACAGGGATATTTTTATGTTGATTGTTCACAACAAAAGCTTGTGAGACCAGGAGCTTTCTTTTTTCCAATTTCTGATAATGAAACAATCAGAGAGAAGTGATTCATCCACTGCCCCACAGCTAGACTGGTGCAGGACTGGGATTTAAATTATTTTAACTCACCTCAGAGTTTGATTATTTTACTTGAGCTGCCTTTCCAAAGAAGATAGCCTCCTTCCTCATTGCCAGCAGAATTGGTGGCCAGGTCTCCGCCCCTCAGCTTCCTGCCCTCCCTTCCCCCACCCATGGCCAAGCACTGAGGGCATCTCCTGCCTTCCTATTTGGGCCAGAATCCTGCTTTTTAAAGCTCAAAAACCTAACAGAAGTTCAAGAATAGCTTGGGCAGCTGGGAGAGCAGCAGATTAGAACCTCCTGTGACCTGGCTGCCACTGATTTTAGAAGCTCACTGAGTCACTTTAACTTCTAAGCTGGCTGCTCTCCACTGCCAATGGCACTGGACCAACAGTGTCCTTGAAGGTCAGTAAAGCACCTGTAGGTATTTGTGAGTGTTTCCAGAGATGACTGTCATGTGGGCCAGCAAACCCATGGAGAAGACAGGCCCTGGTGTGGATGACACTTTCCAATAAGCTTGCAACCCCAGGAGAATGAAGGGGAAGAAGGAAGAAGTCAGGTTGCCCTTGAAAACTCCATGTGGCTTGAGCAGGTGTGGCTTCTCACCTGTGGACATCAGACTCCAGCCTCTGCAACCTTTCATGTGTACTCACACAGTGACTCTCCAGGATCCCCCAGGCCTTGGGCTATAGAACTGCATCTTTGTTCCCTCTTGCTCTGTGGCTTCCAGCTCTTGGGCTGAGCAGTTACTGGATCCTCTGGCTCTTCAGTGTGCAATGACCACCGTGGGCTCTCCTGCCCCATCTGTGAGTCTTCCTAATAAATCTCCTGGTATACTTTAATGTTGATCCAGTTCCTCTAGAGAACCCTATCCAACACATTGGTTAAATCTTCCCTGGAGCGAGGCTGGGGAGCAGCTCAGCAGTAGAGCACTCCCTAGCTGGTGTGAGGCCCTAAACGCAGTGCTTTGCCCTGCAAATAAAGAAAGAAGCCAGACTTCATTAGCCTGCTGTTTCTTATACATCTTTTAGTTGAAGATGCATTTGCAGAATGCTTCCTGGGGTTAATGTTATCTTTGCAGAGAAGCCACAACAACAAAATGGCCAAGTATACATGCATGCAGCCTCAGTCCACACCTCATGCCAACTACAACAAGCTCAAAATGGGGTACAGAGCCAAATGTGGACATGCAAAACTTCCAGAAAAAAAAAAACAACTCATGTTCAAACACACGTTTAAAAAATAGGGTTTCAGAAACAGAACTTGGGGTAGGAAAAATAAATAAATTAGACCTCAAGATTGAGTACTTCTGCTCTGAAAAAGAAATTATTTAGAAAGTGAAGAGAAAACCCACCAAAAGGGAGGGATCAATATTTGCAAAACACATGAGATAAAGAATGTACCCAGAATATATTAAAAAGAACACTCATATTCAATGATCAGAAAACAACTGCATAAAAATCCAAGCAGACAGTGGACCCAGAAAGTGTGGAAAAGAAGACAGATATTGAAAAGATGCTAGACACGATTAGTCATAGGAAACCACCATGGGCATCCCAACCCACTCTTACTCCAGAGGCTGAAGACTGCTGGCATGAGAAAGGCTGTACATATACCTTCATAGGACTTGAAACTCTTACTCCCAGTGGCCCAGGAGAAAAAAAAAAAAAAAACAAGTCCTCACAAAAGCCTGTGCAGGAGTGTTTATAACAGCTCTATTCATAATCTTTCCAAAATTAAAACCACACAAATGTCCTAGAGATCATGAGATGGAATGTCCTATAGGACATTCTGACAACAGAATACCATGCAGCCAGGAAAAGGAACTAAGCCCTAATGTGGGCAATGACCTGAGTAACTCTAAATGCATTCACTGAGCAAGAGAACTAGGTACAGAAAGGCTATGAAAATACAATGCCATATACATGGCAAGCTGAAAAAGGTAAAGTAAAAAGGCAGAAAAGAGTCCAGTGTCTGCAGGAGCTGGGAAGAGAGGGGAAGAACCACACAGGGGTGAGGAGGGAAGGGAAGGTGTGGTGGATTGACAACTGGTGTCAACTTGTAACACTCAGGTGAACTGAACCAGTGTGGTGCTGGGTGTGAGGGCTCCACCTGAGGATTGTTGCTGCAGCATAAGAGGCAGAACTAGAGAAGAAGAGAGGCTGTTAGGGAGTCGTTGGTTTTCCTGGAGCTATTGGTTCCCCTGGAGGAGCTTGTCGTGCTAGCTTTCCTGATATGGACATGGCTGTTCTCAACATCAAAGGAACTCAGGACTTTGCTGTTGCTCAGAATGGCTACAAATCACTTTGGGGAACACTGGTTCTTACTTTGAGCATTACTTCCTGGCTCCAGAGGGGAAGATGGTGAACTATTCAGTGTCCAAGAGAAGCTTGTCATGCTGGCTTTTCTGACATGAACTTGGCTGTCCTCATGATCAGAGGAGCTCAGGATCTCACTGTTGCTGAGGATGGCAATGACACTTTTTGGGGAGCTCTGGTCTTTACTTTGAGCATTGCTTCCTGAATCCAGTGCCAATCCCTGAGCCTGCTAGCACAGACCCTTCATCTCACTGGCACAGATTTTCTAGCTTCCCCCACTGACCTTTGGATCTTCCCAGCACAGATCTGTGAAACAGACTTGCGGGAGACATTGTCATGGGCTCTAGGCCTCCAGTTGGACTCCTGGGGGGCACTGTGATGGGCTCTAGGTCTTCAGCTGGACTCATGCAGGGCATTGCTATGGGGTTCAAGCCCTCAGCTGGATTCTTTTGGTCTTTAGTATATAGACAGATTTTCTGCACTCTCTTTGTAGATGACTCTTTGGGTGACTATTATAAAATAGTCTTATAAATGATGTGTCCTACACTGTTTCCCTTGTAAACCCTAAGTACAACATATGGGCTATGTAGGAATACTCCTTATTGAGTGACACTCCTCAGCACATAGGCTTGGGTGATGGTGGCAGGTGTTTGCACTGCTAAAACTCCTGCACTCATACAATAAAAAAGATAAACTTCACGAGGTAATTAGACCTCTGGAAAAACTGTTCCTGCATAGTGCAACCAAGGTTGGAGGAGAAACAAGATTGCAACTCAGTAGGTTTACTGTTTCCAACTCTTCTATAAATGAGCCAGCTGGGTGTTGCCCTGGCCTGAATTGGAAAGGGCATCTCAGTAAGGTGGCAGGAATCAGCAGCAGAAGCAACAGGCAGAAGCAAAAGTGTCAGTGTCATAGCATGCCAGGTAAGTCTGTAGGGATGGAATGGTTCCTGCTGAATGAAGATGATGGGAACAGGACACCCAGAGCTATCAGGATGACCACTGAACAGTCTATTAAGAAGTTACAGTATTAACAGAATCAGAAATGCAGATGATGGATTGGAAAAAAATCTTGTTAAACTTTGTAAATTCACTGGGAGGACAGCTGTGCTCTGGTTATGCAAAAATATTTCTATTTTTAGGAAATACATACTGATACTGAAGTCCTTGGGATACATAGACAGGGTGTATATGACATACTCTCAAGTGAGTCAGGAAAAAATGGCATTTATTGAAGTTATTATGATTAGGCTGTTATTATAGGGATTATTGTTGTGTTGGAATTATTTCAAAATAAAAACCGTTTCAGATGACGTTCTGTCAGCCACGTCCCTGTAAACACACCTTGAACACTGTGAGCATTGTTTAATTACAGAAGGTGGGGAGGAGAAAAATGAGAAATATGCTTCTCCTGGCCCCGCGAAACCCTCTGCAGACCAGATCCTTATGAAAATGTCAGCTCTAAATATCACTTGACAGATGCTTTCCAGGCTTTTTATTGGCCCAGCCAGGAAATGGACGGCTCTCCTCCAGACAGCATCCCATGCAGGGCGAGGCCCTGCAGACACGTGTCTGCCAGTCATCCCACACAGCTGCCTCCAGCCCCTGATACTTCCGATAAGGGATGGATGCATGCTTCCACTCAACTCATGATTTCCTCCATGAGGCTGAGCCAACTCCTTTCTCTTTCTTTCCAAGTACTAGGGATTGGACTCAGGGCCTTCACACTGAGCTATATCCCAGCCCTTTTAGTTTGAGGCAGTGTCTCAAACCCAGGCTGGGCTGGAGCTTGTGATGCCTCAGCCTCTCAGAGTGCTAGGATTAGAAGCATGTCCTGAAACCCCTGGCTTCAGATGGGCTGAGTCCTCTTAGCACAGTACTGTTGGTTGGTGGCCCAGAGAATGCCACCATTTCCTCCTTCCCATTGTTGTCCTGTTGCTCGCTAATACCCAGGGTGGGAAAGGAGAGTGATCATTAACCCTAGTCCTTAGCTGTTGTCCTGGATGTGCTGTTAACACAGGAAGAGGGACACACTGACTCAAAGTTTAGGGATGTGGATAAACTTCCACTCTTACAGCAATCACCAAGTTGCAGAGGGCTGACACACTCAGTTTGTCACACTCATATGTGTCAAATATGATTGGTTGACTCTCCCAGGGCTGACTCAGAGACATGAGTTCTTTACCACTTGGGTCACTTGTCACCTTTAGACTGTGCTCTGCACAGTTGCTACTGCCTGCATGAGCAGAAAGATCCCTGTGGGGGTCCCAACACAGCTCAAGTCCTATTAGTCCATACCCCAGGATGTGACATCAACAGTCCTCCCTCAGGAGGTGGCTCTTTGCTACCACTTCAAGCAGTGAACACAGCAGAAGTGACCCTGTGTGACTCCCAGGGGCAGCATGGCTTTGCTGGCTCATGCTCTTTGCTCAAAAGGCTCACTCCTGGAAGCAGTTATTAGCTGAGATCATCTGGCCTTCAAGCTTCTCATGGAGGGCAAGAAGACCAGGCAGAAACATGCCACCTTGCTATGCCTGTTGAATTCCTGACCTGCAAAAGGATAAGAAATAATACATCATCATTGTCTTAAGACACTGGATTTCAGGTAGCTTGCTATGCAACAATAGATAACTAACACAATGAGTCTTGCTCATCTCCCATGATTCTACAGTACCTTTGCCTGAGTTCCTCATTAGGGTCCTCAGATCCCCAGATGGGAAGAAAGTCTCTGCCATCACTATCATGGATGCCACCATTGTCATCACTGGATCTGTCAGGCTCTTACTTAGAAGCCCAAAGAAGTGCTAGAAAGGAGCAGTTGTAGAGAGTTTTTAGAGTGGCAAGAATGGGATTGAGGGACTTCAGTGACACACTCTGGGGCCGGCACCTACAGGAGCCTGTTCCTACACTGGGCCAGAAAGAAGGAGGAAAGGAGTGGTTATTAGAATTTTCAGGAGCTCGGAGGCTAGCAGAAAGAGATTGTGACCTTGTTAGCACAAACTGGGGTCCAGCAAAGATATACTGGGTGTGACAGCTGAGTTTGATTGTCAGCCTGATTGGTTTGAGAGCTGCACAGGGGATTGCTGAAGACACTTGGGGGTATGTCTGAGTAGGTAATGGAAATCTGGCCTTGAGGTGTATATCCAGTCTCTTGCCCCTTCCTCTCTGACACTATTCACCCACTCTGCTTCCTAGACACTGTGAACTGAGCAGATTTGCTCCACCACATCCATTTGCCATGATATTGCCATGGGCTGAATCCCCAAAAGTTTGAGGCACATTAAACCCCTCCTCATTTACATTGTGGGTACCTAGTATTGTTTCCTAGCAACAGACAAGCTGGTTAATACAGAAAGTTGGTTTCAGAGAAGTAGGCTCTGATAGAAGTAGGCTTATTGCTTCCACTAGACCTGACTATGTTGTTCAGACTTTGGAAATGGTTTGTAGGAGGTCTTTGGAGAGGCTGGAGATATAGGCTAGAAAAGCTCCAGAATGCTATAAGCAGAACCTGATGGATGATTCTGACTGGAGCTCAGGAGACCAGAACTCTGCTAAGAATGGGAACAGTAAAGGCCAAATTTAGGAGGTTTCAGTTGGCAAAAGGGACTCCACTGGCAGTTGGACCACAGACCCCACATGTTATGCTGTAGCAGAAATATTTCCTTATATCTTGTCTGTGTCCTGAAACTTTGCCAGAGATTGAGATTAAGTGTCATGGATTAATTGATATAGCAGAGGAAATTTCAAAGCAGCTCAGCATTTAGACTCTGGTATGGGTATAGCCGGATGCTTTTAGCCACATTGCTAGTAAGAAGGATGGACAAAATGAAGAGAAGAAAAATTTGAAAATCTTAAATCTCAGCTAGAAAAAGAACACATATAAAGCTGGGAACAAAGGAAATATGGTGGCTAAAGAAATTAGCACCATTAAAAAGAAAGCAAATACTTTATACAGACACAAGATTCTTTGTGGGCTTCTCAGGGATCAGCAAAACACTACCTATCACAGAATCAAAGTTTAAAAGTATAAAACTTTCATTTTAGAAGTGAGTCCCTGGGCCCCTGTTCCAGAATGGCCACCCAAGGTATTAGCTCTCTGGAATTCATTTCTCCATGCTCAGCCATCCTGGTATTTAGAGGCTGCTGCAGCCATGACCCAAAGGGATCTGGCTTCTGCCTATGCTAGTGGTAGACCTTGGCAGCATCAATATGATGCTGATTTTATACACGAACAGAATACAAATGTTGGATCAGAGAGGCTGTGGTCCAGATTTCAAAGGAAGAAGCCCTAGTGAGGGCAATTTGTGAAGCCACAGATGAAAGGAACATGGAATATTTACTAAGGAAAACTGTAGGCTGTGTGTGGAGCCAACCCAAGAAAGAGTCCACGTGAGCTGCAAACAGCAAGGTCACAGAAGTAGAGGTACCCACACCCTTTGGAACTCACACGTCACCACTGTAAGCCCAGATGTAGACACAGAGCTATGGGACTTTGTGTTTGCCCTGCTGGTTTTCAGTCTTGCTTTGGTCCAGTTCTTTTCTTTCTCCCTTTTGGAGTGAGAACGTTTGCCCTGTCCATTGTACACTGGGATTATGTAACTCGGTTTTTAGTTTTACAGAGCTTCACAGCTAAGAGTTTCCCTTGTGTCTCAGAAGAGACTTTGATTTGGACTTTTGAAAAATACTGGAACTGTTGAAACTTTGGAGAAGGGAGTAGTGCCTTTCTGTTTGTAGTCAAGATAGATAGAATTGTTAACTTATCATTGTGTTTACTTGGAAAGTAGAAATGGGTTAAGGATAGATGTTAAAGTTTCAAGTTGACAAAGGATAGGATGTGACAATTAATCTTGATTGTGTTAACTTGATTGGCTTTGGAGCTGCTGTGAGGATCAGTGGAGCACACTTCTCCATGTGTCTGGGTGGGTCATGAAGGTATGGACCGGGGATCTATATCTGGTCCCTATCTCTTCTGCTGTGGCTCTGCTTCCCTACTCTGAGTCCTGACCACCATGAATTGAGCAGCTTTGCACCACCATGCTCTGCCACTATGATGTTTCTGCCTTGAAATCAGCCAACCGTGGACTGAATCTTCTGAAACTATGAGCTAAATTAAATTCCTTTAAATTGTGGTTGTCAAGTGTTGTGTCTCAGGAACAGGAACAGGAAAGGAAATACACTGGGGGGATGAATTCTACAACTGTCTTCTCACTCTCTGAATTTCCTTTCAGTTCCTGTTGGCTGAAACCAAGAAGCAACCAAAGGGCAAGAGAGCCTGCTCATGCAGTCCATGAGGATCACTCTCTAGGGAACAGGCATGATGAAGAAATGGAGAGTAGACCCAGAGGGGGTGATATAAACACCCTGAGTATTCACCATCACCACCACCAGCATCACTACCATCGCTGTCATCACGGCCATCATTACCATCACTGCCATCATCACCAGCACTTTTGCACTACTTGTGCACATCACTTAGTTCTACAAAACAATTTCTCATGCTTTCTCTCATGTCATCTGTGCAGCACATAACTGGTGCTTAGTGCAGTTCCACAAAGATCTTACAGCACCTTCTCTGCCCAAGGCCACAGACTAGAAGCATGGGGACAGAGAAGAAAATCCCAAGATGAGTACATCAAACATCACAAAAAAGACATGGAGGTCTTGGGGTTTGGTCAGAGAAAAGCCCTGCAGACTGGCCTTGGGGTAAGGTGCACTTTGGGGGTGACCCTGGGGAGAAAGCTTATCTGTGTCCTGAGAGCCACAGAAAGAGGAGGTCTAAGGTAAGGAAACGTGGTGTGTCCTGGGAGCATGCTGATGCCCAGAGCGTGCAGAGAGGAGTTTAAGCCACAGAGGCAAGCCGTGGCATGGTCATGCTGCAACAATGGCGCCTATGCTTAGCAGAGCGTTACTGGGGGTCTCTGGGCACAGGAGCGAAGTATTCCATTGCCAGGAGCCTAGTGATGGCAGTGGCGGTGATGACAGGGACAAGGATGGTGATGGTGACAGGCATGCATGAACTCCTGGGCTTCAGGAATGTTACATCCCCAGCAGCAGCAGCAGCATGGACAGCGTGGGCAGACATAAGGACAGAGGACACTCATGGACCAGCTTCTCTGGGTCTTGTGAGCAGAGTCCCTGGCAGGGCCTGAGCAGAGGCAGAAGGAAAGCTGCAGTAACAGGCTGGCCCTGTGGGACCCAAGGCAGAAAACAGCCAGCATGGGGTTGCTCTCTGCCCAATGCCCATGAGCTCTACCACTGCCTCCTCTGTGCCAGGTGCTGCTTTGGGCTATGTGGGCATAGCAGGAAGCAGGACAGGTAAACAGCAGGAAGTAAGAGTACCCTTAACACAATCAGTGGGTCCAGAGCTAAGAATTGGCATGATGTTTTTCCTGAGCAGACTCTAGCTGGGTGACACTTTTCCCAGCCATCACCCAGAACCAACCCTGAGCAGGGCAATCACAGCCCTTCCAGTTGACCATGCCCCATGGTGCAGCCTTCTTCTAGAAATTGGAAATTGCCCCAGAGAGCAACAAAGTGTGGGTGGGAAGTAGCACAAGAAATGGACACTTCAAGAGCATGAAGCCAGACAAGGTGGGATGGGCGCCCTGTCCCCTGGAGACACCTTCCAAGACCCATAGATGTCTGAAGCTACAGGTAACACCCAACTCTCCATATAAGGTGTCTTCTCTGATGCATGCACACCTGTAACTTAAAATGAAACAGAACAAGTACAAGAATATACTGTAATAAGTTTTAAATTACTCCATAGTTGTTTATTTCTAGAGTTTTGCATTTGCCATGTTCAGAGCACAGCTGACTTATAGTCACTCTCCACTTTGGGCTTCTCTCCCTCTAAAGAGGACAAGGTGGAAACCCAGGTCTACACCAGGTGCTGAGGAGTGGCTGGCTCAGACCCCTCTTTCCAGTGCACAGCAAGCTCAGGTCCAGAAGCTGCTGTCACAGCAAAGGCCCCATCAGCAATGACTGCTGGGCTGGGTCTTGGAACACACTAGGACGCTGCACCCTGCCGGAGGGAGCCTGGGAGGGTGCTGTCCCTGCAGGGAGGGTCCACAAAAGTGAGTCAGTGAGGACTCAAAAGTGGTGAGGGTGAGGCTGAAGTGGAGTTTTGGATAGGGACACAGGAGCTAATAGCAGAGGCCCTCACCTCAGAGTCCCTCTACCCTCTTCCATGCTTCAGCAGCACATCTCAAAACTGCTTGGAAAGGTAATTTCTACACTTCATTTTTATTGTCTAGACCCTAAAACACAGTCTCTCACTATGGAGAGGTAAGTGCAGCAGAATCTGGGGCCCTCAGGGTGAGGAGGAACAGAGAGACCCAGGTGCCTTCTGATGCCAGTTAAGGGAGAAGGAGTGGGGCAAGTCAGGGCTGAATGGCTGGGTGAGGCTGGAAAAAGGATGCCACCTGCAGAGACGAGAGTCCACACCTGAGCCCCAGTAAGCATGACGTATCAGGAAGGGTGGATGGACTAGGAGGCTGAGGGAGGGATTTACTTTTAGGAAACTCCAAGCAGGGAGTGTTGTGAGCTGCTAAAGAGAGGAACCCAGAAAACACAGAGGAGGGGAGTTGTATGCGCAAGGTGGAGTCTTTCCCCTTCCCTGATGTTTAAGGAGATGAATTTTCTAGATGAGATGGTCAAGAAAAGGAAGAGGAGACAGCAGATGCCAGGGCCTTTGGATAGATGGAGGGGCCAATTGGCTGGGTATGGATGAGTCCACAAAATCAGAGGGAAATCAGAGTGGCAATAGCATAGGGACAGAGGGAAAAGAGAGACCTGAGAAGGAAAGGCTGATGGATGCTGTCCGTGCTGCCTAGGTCACGCGGCACATCCCTAGGGAGCGGCTGCTTGGTGTGGGGCTCAGAGCCAGCCTTTGTGACATCCACCAGCAAATAAAATAATAGTGATCCAGGGAGGGCAGCCTCTGCAAGAGGACTTCACCCAGGTCAGCTGCCACTACCACAAGGAGCTCAGAGGATGTCTAGGAGAGTGGGCAGCCCAACAGGAAGAAAGACAGCCACTCCAGACCCTGTCTCCAGCATGCAACTATGCGGAGATCTGGGCAAAGTCTTCATGAATGTGAACCCCAAGTTTCTCCCTTTTAGTTTTTCCAAGCATGTCATGAAAGAACAGTCAATCATATCAAAAAGCCATCTCCACCCCACCAGTCCTGAGTCACCTCTGCTACACCTACTTTGTCCCTCAACAGATTTATTTGCAAGTTTATTCCAGATTGTAAAGCACTTCTTTCTTCTTTAAGCAATTCCTTAAATATTTCTCTAAAAGGTACAGGTTTTGAAAAATATGGCCTCATCTCACTACTATATCTAAAAGTTTAATAATAATTTCTGAATGACCCATAAGTGCTCAAATTTTCCCAATTATCTCCTACTTTTGGAGAGTTGCTCAATTGCAATTAAGATGCAAGCACAGCCCACACATGACATTCACCAAGACGCACTTCGTTCTCTTTGTACCTGTGAGCTCTCCTGTCCTCTTTTCATCTTGACTTGCTAAAATGAATTCCTGGGTGCTGCAGGGTCTCCACCTTGTGGATTTTCTTGGTGGCATCCACATGGTACCATTTAACAAGTTCTTCTGTCCTCTTTATTTTCAGTCATCCAGGAGTTATACCCTGAGGCTGATGCAATTTGTCTTGCCAACAAATGCAATGTGCTTCCTGATGCATCATACCAGCAGGTGCAGAGGTCTCTCTGTTTCCCTTTCTGTGACCTTCAGGCTGATAGGTAGGATCAGGGACATCTATGTAACTCTTAACACCTTTCCCCTTTTGACAGGGATATGCAAGTGGTTACTTTCTTACAGAAAAGTCTCACCTCTTTTGATCAGGAGAAAATTCAAGGCTAAATGCACAGTACATGAAGACATAAAACACCAGTATTTCTTAAATATAGGCATGATATGATTGCTTCCATGATAAGCTGTAGCTGATTTTCCTAGCCTGAAATCAATGTTCAAAACATGGTGTGTGGTTGAAGTTGAAATATGGGCTGATGGTAGAACCCCATGGCCTGCACAAGCTGCCCACCCAGGGGACTACAATAGACATTCCAGACACCCACCTCCTGCACTAGGCTGCTACTGGCAGGGATAGTGGAAAAGTAGATATAAATATGACATTATGAAAGAAAAATTAAAAGGGTTTTGTAAATAAAGTAAGGCAGAGTTAGTACTGAGGCCTTGATCAACTGATTCTCAAATCGCTGAAGAATGGTTGGAGTTCACAAAACATGAAGCCGGCCCAGCTGGTCTAGGGCAGTAGACACCACTTTACACACAGCAGTGTGCTCAGGAAGTCCTGGAAGTTTCCCTTCACCACCAGAATGCACTGCTCTTTATTTCTGTGCCCTACTTAGAACTCTGTTTATAAATAACAAGACCATGCATTACCTGGAGAAATTCCGCAACACAGAGACATGGGCCAAAACAGACTTCCAAAGGAAGACATTACCAGCCTATTTATTACAAAATGCCTGTGTGTGTCCACCAGTTGATTTGGTTCTATACGTGCTGTGTGAGGAGCCCTGTGATCTAGCTCAAAGCACAGCCAGGTGGACCAGGAGCCCGAGGACAGATAAGGATGGTGGGTGGCTCTGAGGTCCCCATGTATGCCCAGGAGAGGGAGAAGGAGGCCGTGAAACCAAGGAAATAGTGAAGCTTGGGATAAAGGTCCCAGGCCTGAACGAGCCCTCAAGTGCTTGTTGGAAGAAAAGCAGGATAAAGGTCCTAAATCTGAGCACTTCTGTTTAGGCTTTTAACAGCGAATCCCGCCTCTCCAGCCCCTGCCATTAAACCTATTTATCAGCAACTTTTAAGACCCAAACTGAGGCTGGCTGTCGACCTGCTCTCCCACACCTGAGGAAGACCATTGCTTGTCACCACTCCCAGGGGCCTCCCTGAGTATCCCTGCCACCAATACTGGCATTTGGCAAGGGCCAGCACTTCCCAGAATCTGGGGACCTTTCCTGGGTCAGGCTGCCAAGGGGAGGCCACAGCTCTGCCTTGGAGGATCTGAGGTATGGCCCTGGAAGGGTCAGTACTGCCCATGAATAGGGAAGTCTTTGGAACTGATAAGAAGAACTTAGTCATCACAGCACTGCCTAAGCAGAAGCCAGCAAAGGTCTCTAGCCCAGAGTTACATGGTGGAAGAAAGCAGTAAGGAGTGTTTATGAGAAGGCAGGCTTGGTGCTCTAGGGTGGCCTTCGCTATGCAGAGGCTGGAAAGAACTCAAGAGAGCAAGGTGTGCCCAGCAAGGGTGGCAGGGCATAGTGGGGTCCCAGCCCCAGCTCTGATGGCTCTTGAATCTCATTGAGACACATTCTTAAGATAACAATAAAATCCATAGCAACCGTCCTGGTGTTGGGATTCACAGATTTCAGACCCAGAGGCCAGGAAGGAGAAACAGGTTTGTGTGTCTCTCTCTCTGGGCAGAGAGGAATGTGAGCCTCCTCCACCAGCTTCAAGAGCCAGCTGCCAGCTGCCTGCCCACTTGGCACCTACTCAGCCCTGTATTTCTGCCACTGGAAAATGAGCTAAGCCACATGGCCAGCACCATTGATTCCAGAACACCTTGAGGAGCAAGTGGTTTTCAGAGGGCCTGTGGGATCATGTTGTTGGATACCAAGAGACAAGGAGAGAGAGACAGAGACTAAAAGTTGCGTGGCATTTGCAAGCCACTCACCCATGTTCAGGGGAGGATGGAAGCGTATGCCCTGCCACCGCTTCTGCACCAGGAAATGTGCTCACAAAGGAGGAGTGTTGCAGAGCATGTGCCAGAGACTTGTGGTCTCCAGGTGAGGGGCAGCACATATCCCACTCCCGGGGTGCTGTGTCTTGCACAGTTGCAGGCCAGGCCAGCAAGGGTGGAGAGCAGTGCCCTGTGCCACTGCAGAGAGACTGTGCCTGGAGGAGTGACTAGAAGACACAAGTCTTCTATCCATTCTGGAACCTGAGAGGCCATCACCATCAAGTCGTTTTTCTTTCTCTAAAATGTTGCTGCTACCTGGGAGATCTGACTCCCCATATGTGACCCGCACCTCTTTCCCATCCCCTCCACTACCCACCTGTGCTGTTCCTCCCGGTCCCACAGAAGGGGACAGGCAACCCACAGACCCCTCACAGCCTGGCATGCACCCTAGAGGCCATCCTGCCTTACACATGGAGCCTGGAGCTCACTGTTCTCAGACCTGCGGTACCTGTGCTGGGAGAAACAGCACATTGAGTTCAACTTCTCTAACTGGGGAGCCCGGACCTCATCTGGGCTCCTTCCCTGCTACAGCTTGGTGGGAAAGGTATTCATGGGGTGGTGGGGCTGGTGCGCTCCAAAGGACCGTAGAGAAAGGGTCCTGCAGAGGACCGCAGCTGGCCTACAGAAGAGGGACTGGCCAGATTTGGAGCAGTCTTGCACTGCCTTTCCTGCCTGCCTGGGCTTGGCAATATGTGGGATGGGACATACTTTCCTTGGAACCCATGGTTTTTGGAGGGAGGAGGGAGGGATATTAGGACTTAAACCCAGGACCTTAACAATCAGCTGCATTCCCAGCTTTTTTATTTTTTCTTTCCATCAGTACCAGGGACTGAATTTGTGGCCTTCACACCGATCTGCATCTCCAGCCCATTTTTTATTTTTCATTTTGAGAAAGGGTCTCACTAAGTCACCAAGTTTTCAGGCTAGGCTCAAACTTGCAGTCCTCCTGCCTCAGCCTTACAGAGTGCTAGGATTATAGGTGTGCCCAACTGCGTCCGGCTGGGATCAATGTCTGTGTTTAAGCCTTGTCTTCCTGGTACTGCTGTGCCTACATCTACACATAATAAAAGCCAAAACCCGCCTTCATCCTTAACCATGAAAGACTCCTGTCTCCACACCTAATGCGAAGGGTCACAAATGTTACTGCTAGAATCATTCTTAAAACAATTTACACTGAAAGCATTATTTCCCTAAGTAGCTTTTGCCTCCTTCTTCTTTATAGGTATGGAAAACACATGTCATTGTACAAATTCTTCCCTCTAAGACACGTCATTGATGTGACCTGGAGCGGCCAGAGTCATAGTTCAGAGAACTTAGGATTTCCCTTGGCCAGCAGTAGGCCAGAAGGCCCTAGGAGACCTTGCCCAACCTCACCATCTCTCCTTCCCAGAGCATGGCAGAATGCACTGCTGTTTTGTTCAGTTAAGATTCTGTACACAGAACCTCCCAGGCTGGACCTTGGCTGCTGGCATTTTAATGAACGTTAATGCCAGGCTGACCCCTCCCTCAAGGACCGGCAGCCAGGGAAATGGACTGACACACCCAGACAAAGCCTGCATGAATGCCCACTGGGGACTCTGGGAAGCGCAAGGGGATGGCGCTCCTGCCCCTCTGATCCTCCCCAGCTGACAGGGAACTCCTTCAGCTCCACTAGCAACCCACTGGGGCAGGGAGGATTTCTCCTCTTAATACATAAAACAATGCTCTGGAGTCTCAGAATCAGATAAAGCCTCCATTTCCTAGGAAGGGGAGGTTTTTTTTTATTCTGAGATCAGTACCACCAAAATGTGTCCAACCACAACTTTACAACAAAAAAAGACATGGTAAAGTCTTTCAAACACTCACTCTGGCCTCAAAATCCACCTGATATTTATATCAACATGCACAGCCCTCTCTTCAGTCAAAGCATTTTCCCTGATAGATATTGTGTTTCTTTTTTCTTTTCCAGTAAATTTCTATTTTTGACTCAACCTTCACGGCTTAAGCATTTTATCCAGTTTAAACGATGGGATTTAAATTGCTATTTTAGTGGAAGAGGCTTGATTAAAACCTGTGTCCTCATCAAATTATTGGACAGTGGTTCCTCGGCTCTGTTTACATTAGTGTCAACCTTAATTTAAATTCCGCATAACTATATTTGCCTCGCTAAATGCACTCGCCAGGAACACACCACAAATTACTTTGCATTATGAGCAGAGTCTCTTTGTCTATTGCAAAGTGTTTTGAAATTAGCACCATAAGTAACTAGCTGTAAGTGTCACTCGATCTCCTTAATACCTCATTAATCAAACTGTGGCAGCTGGTGTGGTGTCCAAGCCCCTTCATATAAGATCAGTATCACTCGCCCCTGCATCCGACCACAGTCCTTTAAACTTGAGTCATTATTTGTGCCCTTGCCCTCCCCTGTGGTGGGACTTCTCCTGTGGAGTCTTGCTTGGCAACCAGTTGCATGCGTATTCTTTGCAGAAAGTGTGAATCTGTGCTCACAAGAGCAGGGCAAAGGCTTCTCTGGAAGAAGGGCCCCACCTGCTTCTCCGAGTTACCCCCGATAATTCAACAGGATTTTCAGACTCATCTTAATATTCCATGCTGAAAAAAATTTTCAAAAATTGGTTTTACTTACATCAAGAATTAGAGAGAAAAGAAATATATTCACCCAAATTGGCCTCAGGTCACGTAAAAACAGAATACATTTAGCCTAAGCACTTAATCTGGGGAGGGAAAAGTGCTCGCTCCTTTTTCATGGACTATGACTTCTCTTTTACAAAATATAAAATTTTAAAGCACATGCTTGCAAAAGCGAAGCAGACCAGCTAATTCCTGACAGATTTACTACAGTCTCAGAGAAAAGAGGGTCTCATCTGCCCAAAATAACAGCACGAGAGACATTTCATAGGGTATTTGTCATTGTTGTTTTCATGGTATCATCACACATTTGCAAACATCTAAATGAACCCATCCTTTGCTTGCCACCCCATCTGCCTGCACCACAATAGGCTGAGACACACACACGCACACACACACACACACACATACACACATACCCCCCCCCCCCCCCCCCCCCCCCCCCCCCCCCCCCCCCCCCCCCCCCCCCCCCCCCCGCTCTAACCAGCATGGTACTTAATGGCATTCAGTTGCTCAGCAGGTCTGCTGGATGACAGCTCCCTGGGCATGGCAGAGCTGTTGCAACCTGATGTGGCATGCTGTCGGGTGCAGGGCTCCTAGCCGGGAGCCCTCAGTAGGGGTAGGGACACACATGGCCCCTCCACTGCCAGCACAGAGCTTGCCCCACAGTAAGGAGGTGACCAGGTGCCCAGGCAGTGGCACGTGAGGTCGGCTCTTCAGCTCTTCACAAAGCTGCGTCTCAATGGGAGGCCTTTGGCTTCATGGCCTTTCCTTTGACCACCCAGCAGGAGACAGAGGGAGAGCTTTCTTCTGCCGGTTTTTCAGTGAGAAACACACACATGTACATGCACGCGCACACACACACACACACACACACACAAATACACACGTATATAAACACCATTGAAACTTTTTATTTGCCTCAGGGGCTTTTTGGCCTATGAACATGTAATACAATCATAGAAAACCATTAATTTCCTTCGGTGTTAAACTTTTTGCCTTTTCACTTTATAAAACCATTCAGGCTAAATCAATCTTATTACAATGAAATTACTCATTGTAGCCTGGCTTCAAAAAACAACACCAGTGGCAACACTCACTGTGCTGGAACACACACCCAACAGTGCAAGCCTGTATAGAGTCTCAGATTTACTTGTACTTTGTACTTTTTGTTAATTTGTGAAAGGCCTTGTTGCCTTTCACACGCTAGGAAACGCTACAGCCCTGAGCTACATCCCCAGCTGTGTGCTTGTTTTTACATTATTATCATATGTACTTCTGTCTATGGTATTTAAAATAAGCCATTACTTAAAAAAGCAAATGTGAAAGAACATTTTGATTATTTTTAGCTGACATTTACTCTTATTATAAGTATAATTTATGGCAATTACAAAAGGATCTTTTCTGTCCCATTGCTAGTTCACCCGATTCTTACACTGATTCCAGCTACCTCTATTCACTAGAATTCTGAACAAAATAAATGGAAAGAAATCCAGAGTGATTTTCAGAAGTGGCAAATCACAACTGAACAGTTTTGAATTTGACTGTTCTAAAACTTTTCCCTCTTTTAGCAGCTGAAAAAGTCTGGCTATTAAAAGCAGACTCAGCCTCAAAACCACCTCTTTCCTATAGTTCACTAACACACTCTCTCTCTCTCTCTCTCTTTCTCTCTCTCTCTCTCTCTCTCTTTCTCTCTGTCTCTCTCTGTCACATACACACACACACACACACACACACACACACACACACACACACACACAGAGTCTCTTTCCCCCCAGAAGGCAGCATTTGGTTTGGCAGCCACACAAATCCCTAAACCCAAAAGGATGGCCAGCAGTCACAGCTTGGGCTCGGGGGCAGGAATCAGACCTAAGCAATGTGAGAGTCCTGCATCCTTGCTCCTGGATTCTCCCCTTCTCTTCTGCTACACTCCTTGTAAAACTTGTTTTAAGGGGCCAAGCAGAACCAGGCAGGAAACTGCACAGTGACTGCAACCAAGGTGGAGGGGACCGGGCAGCCGCTCAGCTGCAGCACGCAGCTGTGCTCTTATCTGGCCAGAGGGGACAGAGACAACAAAAGACCCCAAAGCAGGGACAGCGGATGCCTGGGAAAAGCACCAGCCCAGCATTGTGGTGCCCTTCTGCTGAGCAAATAGTTCAAACTGCTCCTTCCCGTCTCCTATTCTCTCCCTGGTACATTGTTTGTGCCCTTGCATTTCATTCTGCAGGAAAGCAGCTCGCGGGGCCTGTGAGCAAACAGTCCAGAAGAGAGCTTGCCGGCCGCCTCTCCTCCCGGGAGAACTAGCATTTTTATTTCAGCTCCAAGCTGTCAAAGACCTGGAGAGTTTAAGTCAGTGTCCTGAATTAATTGCTTTAAGCTGGAGCAAGCTCCACGGGCTATCCAATGTCCAGAAGATGTTTATTAATAACGTTTCCTCCAAGATTCTGGCTCCAAGCTGTCCCTCGGTGTGGCCTTTATCCTTGTCACCCTCTCACCCCTGGCCTCTCGGTGCTCGGGAGGGGGTTGTCTCTTGCAGGCATCGTGACAAAATTTAGAATTGCCTGGGGTGAACAAAAAAATCCACCTGTGCAGCAGGATGTGTGTGGGTGTGGACGGGCATTTTTATTCTCACCCAGAAAGGTCTGAGAGTTATGGCTACAGCAGGTAAGACCCTGAGGCAGCCAAGGGGGTGGAGAACATGGGGACCCCTCAGCAGGGCCACTCTAGACATCAGCACAAGGGGTAGACAGCGGTGGGGGCCCTCAACCTCCTCTCCCCGCCACTGCCTCTGGCAGGTAATTCAGGGAGACCTACCACACAGTGCTTCTGAAAGTTTTCCTAGTACCAAAAAAAAAAAAAAAAGAAAAAAAGCGGCATCTGTAATAGAATGAAATAATAAACCAATTTGTATACGGATATAAAACCAGGGTTGTGAGCGCCACTGTGTGATTTTCCACTGGACTTTTCATTACCTACCTAAAGAAAAGCAATCTATATGGATGGGATCAGCATGCAATTCTAGAGATAAAAGTGGAAAATAAATGCGCTTTGCATACCCGTGAGATAAAAGACATTTGCTGCCCCTCCTTCTCTCTGCAGACAGATTTATAAAATGAACTGTTGTGTCGGGGAAGAGCCAGCCATGCTGCATCTCCAGTGCTGACTTCTATTCTGGAAACACAGACTCCAAGGAGGAGCAGGTCTAATTAATGCCCTGCAGACCATATCAGGGCCTTTGCTCTCCTGTAGCCACAGTGTGGGCATGGTTAGTGTTTCTCCTAACTCAAGCCCCCATCTACCAGAAAGGGAAAAAACCTTTCCCTCTTAACAGAGATTTAGGTTTGAGGACTTCAAAGGCCTCCTGAATCCTCTCCACAGAGACAAAGCATCTTGAAAATCACATCATATCAAAGACCCCACTGTGTAGCAAATACTGGCTTGTGCATGACTCAACTTTCTAAAGGGAAGGAGAGACAACTTTGTGTGTTTTAGGGTTGACTTTTTACCTTAAACAGGTTCGGTTTCATTCCCTCGTGCCCTTTCCACCCCAATAAGTATATTTGGTCCTATCCCTCTGCCATCCTGGACAAGTAGGGTCCACTTCTGCCCTTCCCTGGAAAGCTGCATGCCCAGCACCGCCTCCAAAGAGCTCAGATAGCACAGCTGAGCTGCTGCCCTATTCTTCCGGCTCGGGGACCCTGGGAAGGCATGCTTGCCCCGTACATGGGTCCCCAGCCAGTTCTACTCTTGACCTGAGTTTCTCTGCAGGACTGTACAGAGCAGCAAGCAAGTCCTACAGGGATGGGTGATGGGTCACCTTTCATTTCAAACAATCCCTGACTTTATGGACATTTTCTGGTCATCGGGAAGAATGGATGTCTTAGGTTACTCAATCTGAGGCTGAAGCTTTCTAAAAATTAGTCATGCATCTTTTTTTTCCTGTTGTTGTTTGGTTGGGTGGTGATCTGGATGGATGCTGGGATTGGTGGGCAGAACCTCGGGCATCTGGCCAAGCGCTCTAGCACTGAGCTGCACTCCTGCCTGCATTATGGTTTATTTGTCATATGACAGGGACCAAATGCATCCTTGGGCACTTTGTCAGCCATGACTTCAGTCTGACAGCAGGACAGGTCAGCACTTTCACATCTGAACATCTTTGCACTGCTGGCCTGGCGCTTTGGACCAGCTCTGCAATGCTGGCATTGTATTGTTCTCTCCTTGTCTGGGGGGTGGGTAGTGCTGGCACTTGGAACCCATCTGGAATTGCACCCACCTGTCTGTGAACCAGTCTGGCCATTTGCCTCATGCCTCGGTCTACAGCCATTGGTGGCTCCCAGGGAAGCATCCAGGTGCCACCTGTTGGGGTCCTGGCCTTTCAGAGCTACTCTTGGTATGAGAAAAGCTTATGTGCTTTCAATAACACACATGTACAAATGTCTTCCTCTAGCTCATCTTTCAGTTCCAGAAACTATAAGAAAATCTAGACAAAACATGGAAAGTTACAGTCAAAATTTTGCTTGAAAAGAGAACTTATGCTAGGAAAAACCCTTAGATTCTCCTGGCAAAAATAATGCTCCTCCTAGAGTCCGGGATGAAGTCCATAATCTTACTCATGGCTTAATTATTAATTAAATAAAGTGGCATTCTAGAGAACCAATAATAGCACATGAGCTTCACCCACAAGACAGAAAACCTTTTAGGAGTTTCATATCCTCAATTTCCATAAGGAAAGAAAACACACTCGAGCAGGCCCTGCATGTGCCAGTGACAAGCATCGTGCTGGAAACTGTCCTTGCTGAGTGACACAGTGTCCATCCTCTTCAGCTGGGATAACACTCCCTGCTTAAGCAGAATCCTGGCCCAGAGTAATCCATGCTTATGGAATAAATATTTACAAAACAGGAAAAACTGGATTGCTTTAAAAGATATTACTAATGACCACAGCATGTGATGTTATTTCCCAGAGGAAAAAAAACGGACAGCCAGAAGTCCAGTAGACGTACCTAGGCCCATACCTGCAGATAAACACAAGAAGACAGAAAGTTATTGTTAACTTCGCTGGCTCCTGCATTTGAAAAGTGTACACTCCTGTTCCTAATCTTTGCAGGGGAGAGGAAACATGCACATATGGAGCTGCCTGGCACGGGGACATCCTGGACTGAGGCAGGACCCCCTCTGTTTGAGCACCCAGGGGAGCCTGGTAACCTAGCTGCCTATGTCTCCCGGGCTCAGCTATGCTTCCTTCCACAATAGTCTCATTCTTCCCAACTGTGTGTGCACAGAAGTTTTAAAAGTAACCAAAGTACAGAGCAGTCTTGATTTCCACCAATACCCATACAAACAAGTGTGATGAAATGTGCTTCCCTGAACCAAAAGGCTACACTGTCCCCACCACATCAGCACGGATGGAGACACGGGAGCCCACTCGACAGGAGAAGAATGGAAGGGGCCCCTGCCCTGTGGTAGAGGTGCTGAGATTTCGCTCTTCCACAGGGGCCACTGGGGAGGGAATGCTTAGTGCAGGGGGTGGGGTGGGAGGGGAATCTCCAGGAATCTCCTGGACATCTGCTCCCTTCCCGCCCCTCCCCCAGGCTCTCCCCATTGCACAACATCCCTCAGATTACCCTATATCGAGATTGTCATTTTTAAAATGGAAAAAAAATAACAGATACTATTTGTCCATGTGAAAATTTGAATAGTGAATGACATTTTCATTTTGAAAGCCCACTGTCACTGCAGACAAAAATTCCTGCGTAATATTACTGCAGAATGCTAGAGAAGAGAGGCGTGTTGTGAGAGACACTTAGATAATTCACGCCATGTCTTAGAGCCTATAACAAGTGGTTTACATTTTTACAAGCGGAAAGATAAATGAAAAATCTCTAAAACTAAATTAACGTCTGACCAGTAAAATGCTTTCATCACAGGTCATAATACCTTTTTTAAAACACTTCTTAGAAAATCATTATTGTGCAACAGTAAGAACTATGTGTCCTGGCCTGGGGTGTGGCTCGGTGGTAGAGCGCTTGCCTAGCACACACAAGGCCCAGGGTTACATCACACACACAACAACGACCACCAAAAGAACCTACTCCGTGTCTGTATTCAACATCTCCTGCCATTTACTGAATACAGGGGCACATAATGCTGGAGAGAAAAAATTTCTTTCAGAGAAATGAGAAAACAGTTGCTCTTTTAAGCAGATAGGGTATAGCATTTTACAGCAATCTCCTCCAACAGCACCGACTGCTTCCCCAGAGGAGGGGAACTCCGGCTGTCATGCAGCAATCCTACCAAATATGTTCCTGTCATGTGGGGCTCATGAAATCTAGTTAGAGAGTCAAACGCACCTCGTTTTCCATCTCAGAAATTGTGCAAGACACAGATACAGCTTCACAGCCAAACACAGAGCAGAGCAGGCACTGAGCGGGGTGACTAGAGCTTCACTGTAAGAGGAACACCGCCCCCATCCCCCGCAGAAGCTACCAGGTCTCCGCTCAGACACCCCTGAGCATCTGCAGCCCAGCCCTGCACTGCACAGAGATGTTTTGCTTCCCAGCTTCTCGGCTCTGCTCACATTGAGCATCTGTTGACGGGCACAGCTGCACCAGGGTCCCCCTCAGAGATCCGCAGTCAAATGTGGGAGTTTATAAACCCAAGGACATGAGTGGAAGCCTGTTCTCCCTCTCTGCTTTCCAGGACCAGGGAAAGAACAAAAGGACAATAGGAAATACACTGCGAGTCTTCTCACTTTGAAGAAAGATAAGCATCCATTTTCAAGTAATTTCAAGAGTGAGAATTTTCATCCACACATACTAAGGTGTAGTTTCTTTGCAGTTGTAAGTTTCTTTTTCCTTTTGAGTAAATAAGTAATTAAAGAAAAGCCAACAAAAGGAGAGAATGGAAGGCTGGATATTTTGGTTGACATCACACAAAGTAGTCTCACATTTACAAAAGGATATTCGACTTCAAAATTCTACAGGTCCCTCCCTGTCCTACCTAAAATGCCACCTCCTGTTCGAAACACAGCGGTGAATTGATGAGAGCTTACACAGAGACTGTGGGTTGGGTAAAGAGCATCTGAGTTCCCCATCGTGGCTTGGGTGGAGGTGAAGGAGAAGTATGAGTTCAGGGTCCATTTGCTCCTGGTGGGGCCAGGTTTCCAGCTTTTACCTGCCTTCCCGGGCTCCGGCTCTGCGTACAGATGGCTGCATTCCCATACTGGGCAACCCCAGAAGGTCACATGCTTCTCGTCAATGGCAATTAGTTCCCTTTTTAAAATGGAAAATGTCATTAAGTTCTTGAATAATTCAAGAGTAGAGGTCACAATACAGTGTCCCTTTTGGGGGTCTTTATGGTGCAAATGGTAAAGCAAGGCGATGCTATCAGTAGGAGTAGATCTAAGGTTACAATGTAGCTCTATTTAGTGTGACAGGGAAATTAAATTACGGAAGGCACTCGCTCATTGTCACCGCTAACAGGCTTGGGAAAATTGTGGTCGGACGGGGACGAGTCACCAACAGCATGGGAGGGAAATAAAAATATTTCATTTTAATTGGCTCCTGTTTCCCTTGCTTGATTTTGAAAATAACAAACACACGCTCAGCACGGCTCTCGTCGGAAACTGTCTCTTTCCCGGGTCTCACGACTTGCAGGATCCGCCCACGAGCAACTCCGGAGCGGGTCCTCACCCGGTGTGTGGGGTGGTAGCGGGGGAGTGCTGGCAGGAAACCGACCCGGGTTTGAGTCCAAGTGGTCGGGCCTGGCCGTCTGGTCGGCTAGCACGCAGGGGAGTGGAGGCTACAGGGCTTCTTCCCTGCGCAGGGGCAGTCAGGGCTGGGGCGGCGGGAACGCGATGACCGCCCCAGGCGCCTCCCCACCGCTACCTTGCACCCCGAGCCTGCGGGGTCCCGCTCTCCCCTCGGCTCCCCTCCCAGATCCAGGCTGTAGGCGTGGCAGCTGCCCGTTGTCCCCACCCCACGCTGGACGCCCCCCGCCGACCTTGGCCCTGCGAGGGAAAAGGGAGCGCTGTCCCCAGGCAGTGGCGACAGGGTAGGGCCAGTTCCCCGCGCTCTGAGACTTGAAAGGGAGCTAGATCTATCAGATCGTTGTACCTCTGCCTCATACTTTCCAGATTTTTTTTTTCTTGGTCTGTAATGTTTAGCTGCCTGAGAAAGTCCTCTGACCAAAAGCAGATGCCCGGAGGAGTGGAAGGAGCCCTCGAGGTCCCCAACTCCCCAGCCTCGCACGCCCGGATGTCCCCGCGCTCCAGCCTGGGTCCCAGTGCACCCCGAACGCGCAGCTTGAGGACGCGCGGGTCGCCCCACCCGGTGCCTGGCGCTCGCGGGGAGCGCTGCCCCGGCCTTCATCCGAAAGAGCAAAGGAGGCGCAGCTCGGTTTCGGAAGGAGACAGAGTTTAGGGACACTTGGAGAAAGGGTGGCCTTGAATGCTTAAGAATCTTACATTACGGGGTGATCTGCGCTGATGGCGAGTGACCTGCACCCACATTTGAACCTGTTTCCTAGGAGAATTAAAGAACAAGTTTCCTGCTTGGGGGGGTAGGGGCAGGAGAAGTGGGGAGCGGTTTAGATGCTTTTCATTTTGTAACGCTGCCATTTAAGCAAACACTTGGGGCCTCCTGGCTGCTATAATTCCAAAGGCAATTTTCTCCGGTTTTAATTTGATTTGCATTTTTCAACTTTGATAATATTCAATTTCATGGCCGAGTACACATGTAAACACCGCTGGGTCGTGTTTTTCGCCCCTTGTACCAAATAGCATAATGCTTGTCTCAGAGTGTCATGGGAGGTTACACACCGAGTCCTCAAAATATCTGCAAGTTTCTCCTGAATTATTTTTCAAAACTTAGCGGCGCTTTGCCTGGGCTCCAGAGGTGGCAAACTATTAAAAATTATCTACACCAGACTTAGGCAAAGTGCGAGGAGACCTGAACAAGCATTGCAAAAGTGGAGGCAATAGAGAAAACAACTTCCTGTCCTGAGAATCGATTCTATTATTACCCAGAAATATGGCCTTGTTGTATTAATAATTTTAAACCACTCAAAAGTGATAAATTCACTTCTCCCCGGAAATGTTCTTCATGAGAATTTTATCGCCACAAGGTCAAACATGGATAAATACGAAGAAATTGGGGAAGGACACATTTAATGGACACTGTAAAGCTGGTATGTCAAATATAACAGAAAAAAACATAAAATGAAGTTGGGTAATTAGTTTTAGTCATATCAAAACTGATTTTCAACAAAACAGCTGACCAGAGATACTGCTCATGACAATGTAACCAGGGCGGACGCTGTGACCCGCTGTGATCTACACCCAGAATTTGTATCCACCAGCTCTTTATCGTTTCACTTCTCAAACGCATCATGGGCTAGGCATTGTGGAAAAAAAATAGGTGGGCTTCATCAAAAGTATAATAAATGTATCAAGCCTTCAAATGCATTTTATACTCAATTTACACAATTATGCCAGAAAAACAAAAGAGAAAGATGACAAGAACAACTTTCTTGGTTTGTACAGGCACACCTTATATTGAAAATAGCTGTCTGAATCACAGAGCAATGCTTCATTCTTTAAAATATAAATATCTGCCTCTCGCTCATGACTGTTACTGGGGAAGATATTTTTACCTTAAATATCAAGAATTTACAAATTAAAAGGTTTGTTTTATTTTTAGGGTTTTTTTAAAATTAGGAGTTCGTGGATAACACTAGTAATTTTTTTAAAAACTAAAACAATTAGGGTTTTGGCATTTAGGGATGAATAGATCCAGAAAATAGATTTGTGAGACTTCTTGAAAAGCTTTTGGGTGAAAGCTAGCTGGTATGGAGAACTGTATTTGAAGTTGAGGTGATCGAATTTGAAAAATGCCTTTTATCGTGTGAAAGGAGTTTAGGCAAACAAAAAAAGAATTCCATCTGAAATAGTACCAACTTTGAAAGAGAAAGTTCCTTCATTTTTACAAAAACACTCATTGCAGGCTGACTGATGGCCCAAAACCTTCAGGGAAAACAGTTCTTTAATATTTGGTTTCTTCAGAGCAGCTATTGGATTTTAAATTGTCACTGTTTAGGGTTGATACTGAAGTTTTACACTGTTTTGGATAGCTGGTGATTATTTCTGTTTTTATAAAATAGACAGCTGTATGCCTACGATCATTACAACGGCTTCTAGCAAACCTGTTCCTAGAGTTAGAGCTAATGAAGGGGTCTAATTAGAACAAATGGTCTATTCAGAGAATTGGGACTCCTAGACAATAGCGAATGTCTTTCCCTTTTTATTAGTAATTGAGGAGTAAGTGAGGCTCTTGTTAAGGACCTTAAAAGTTGGATGCCCAGAGAGTCAGTTTGCCACTTTAATTACTTTTACCCCAAGAGATCTGTGTGGAGGAGCAGGGTTGGAAGGGTGCAGAAGGCCCGCTCCCGTGTGGCAACCGGTATGTCCCCACCCCCAACTTCGATCAGCAGGGTCAGAGCTGCACCCGGCTTAGCAAAGCTTGGGTGGGGGAAGGGAGGCTGGTCCAGAAGGGCTGGGAAGTCCCCAGTGAGGGTGTTAGCCAGGTAGGGACTGGAGAGGTGGCCGGCAGGGGCTTCTGAAGGAGCCCTGTGTTCTCAGAGCCTCCCTAGACGTTTGGGAGGACATGTACATTCCCAGGGAAAGTGGGTCCCAGGGGAGGACATAGGGTCCCCCCAAATTCTCTGTTGCTAGAAGGATTAGCTATAAATATTATAAAGGGACTGTGATCTGAATGTCCCTACACAATTAATAGGAGCCCAGAGACCTGTGGCAAGGAAAGAATGTCTGTGGTGCGTGCCTGTGTGTGTGTGTGTGTGTGTGTGTGTGTGTGTGTGTGTGTGTAAGACGGACATGGAGAAAGGAAGGCAAGAGAGCGAGGGTAAGGAAGACAGCTGAAAGCCAAGGCGAAATCTTGCAGGTACTTTTAGTTGTTTACTGAGCAAGGAGAAAATCTAAACCATGCTTTCCACAATCAATGAAGGGATCACCTAGGGTCCTGAGTTGAGCTCCCTAAATTAGCCTGGCATTCTGATAACTGCAGGTGAGACCTGAGATCAGCTCATACCCAGCGGGAGCCGCAGGAGATAGGGACTCATCTCACTCCCAGCTGGAGAAGGGAGCGGCACGAGGGGGATTTAATTGTCTGCCTGGGTGAATCCAAATGTCCTTCAAAAGCAAAGAAATCAAGAGAGATTGGCCTTTAATTGGCAAACTCTGCTGGGGAGAAAGAGTTGGCAATTAAAATGGGGACAGAACAAAACATAGATGGGGACCCTCTCCCCACTCCCCACCTCATAATCAGCCCCAAGAGAGCATTCTCTGCTCTTAGTAGCTTCGGAAGGGCAGACAAATGGAGGTGCTGGAACCTGTGTCACGCTGTGCCCCACCTCAGTCTAAAACCCACGGCCAGTCCAAGGGGACTACAGTTCACACTGGACTTCCCCGCAGCTCCAGGAATCTTCCATCCTCGGGCCGACATCGCCTGCAGGTGGAGATCTGGCCTAGAACCTAAGGCTCCCAATCTAAGCGTTCCTGAAATGTCACAGCAAAAGACCCCAACTCTGCAGGAAGCCAACTGCTCAAAGCAACCAGCCAAGTAACCTAGCTGCGGGACAGTGCAGAGAGGGGACAACATGTACTCTTTCAGGGGGCAGGCATGTGTGCCTGGTTCCTCTGTGCCCCAGGGCCAGGCACAGGGAGGGTACAGCTGTTGCTGTCACCCGTGCTCACCTACAGCCTCAGAGTGTGCCTGCTCTGTGTCTTCTTCTCAGCAGTGGACCTGCTGGGTGCAGGGCTGCACCACCCCACACAGGTGCTGAGGGGCTGCATTTGGATATGGGGGCACTGCCCTGGGCTGTGGGGCCTGGTTATGTGGAAGGCCAGCTGTGGGCGGCCATGCATTCCAGCTGTGCTGTCACCTGTGTTGTCATGACACCAGGTGGGGGTCAGGGGGAGGTCAGAGGTCAGAGTCTCTTAGGACATTCCAGCCCCCTTGCCAGGTCTCCAGTGAGGATAAGGCTCCCTGGCTGCAGCTCTGAAAGAAATCGGCTGCGGTGTATTTTTCCGCGTCTGTCAGGCACGGCCCCTGGCATTTTTTCTTTCTAATCACAGTGCTGGACCCATCCAGCCACTGAGTCTCCATGGCCTCCTCTCCCAGCAGCAGCCAGCTAGCCCTGTTTTCAGTGGGAAACAGAGTGCAGCCAAGGTCTGAATGGACCCTTGGCTGGCTCTAGGGACCGTGGTCACAGGGACCAGACACCCTCTCCTAATCTCTCCTGGGCATCCCAAACCCACTCTTCCGAGCTCTTCTTGCTTCCATCTACCTCCTCCTGCATTCCAGGCTCGCTCCTCTTCCGACACAGCCCACTTCCCAAAGCCCGAGCTCAGATGAAGTCTGCTTCCTACTGCTGCAACCAGGAGGGGCCAGGGCCCCGAGTCTGTGAAGCAAACGAAGTTTAGAAAGCACACAGCTCAAAGACTGGAGTTCAGCGCCAATAACCCAGGAATTCTGACTCTGAGCAGTGGGGGCTGGGAAGCTTAGCCCGAAGTGACCTCACCGGGTGCCTGCACCCTGGGAAGCCACACTCAGTGGTGGTGGGTTTGAAAAGTTATGATAAAGACACAAGATGGGCCAGGCATGGAGGTGCATGCCTGTGATCCCAGCACTAGGAGGCCAAGATAGGAGGATTGCAAGTTCAAGTCCCACTTGGGTAACTTAGCAAGACCCTGTCTTGAAATTAAAAAATTAAAAAGGGCTAGAGATGTAGCTCAGTGTGAAGGCCCTGAATTGAATCCCCAGAGAAAGAATGAGAAGAAAGGAGAAAAAGAAAACGTGTGTGTGTGTGTGTGTGTGTGTGTGTGTGTGTGTGTGTGTGTGTGATAACACAGTAAGAAATGCTATCATGGTAGAACACCAAGAATCAAAATTTCTGCCAAGAGATACACTCACTTCCCTAAGAAGAAGGCAAATTTTTTTCAGTCAGTAAGATGGTAGTTGAAGTTATAACTTCTTTCAGCTGGCGAAATGATCAGTGTACCAACATAAATACATGAATGAATGAATGAATGAATGAATGAATATGTAGCTAAGAATTGCAAAATAAATGAAAAGTCAGTCTTCTTTATTTTAGATTTAAGATGCGTTTCAGAAAGTAAAGCAGGTAGGAAGCTTGATCAGAGTTGTGTATTTTATAGCAGAGAACACGTGCTGATATCCTGATCTTTTTTGTAGTGTTGGGGATGCCATCCAGACCCTGCCCTGGCCAGTGTCCCGCACTCCTCCATGGGGCCAATCACAGAATTAGGGTCCTCCCAGGGCTCCCACCCTGCATTTCACTCCTTCCAAACATTCCTAAGATGGCATTTTATATTTTCAAGTGATGCACTTTTACCACTCGTGATTTCAAATTACGAATTATATGCTTTTCTTTCAGCAAGCAAAAATGTCCACCCCTGGAACCCATGAAAATTATGCCTGCTTTCTAAAACAGAGACTTAGGAGTGAAAGGAGATTACATTTCTATGGAAATAGCCACTCCAGGTCCACAAGCCCACGCAGTTAGTTCTTTGATTTGCTGAGCTCTTGGCCAGTCCCAGTTCAGAAACATCCCTGCTTTTCCTCTTTTCCTCGAACCTGAGTTTTATTATTTTTGGCGAGTGAACAGTGCAAGCCCTGATTTGCCTATGGGAAGAAAATCTAGTTCTTAACATTCAAGCAAGTGCAAGTGGGGTTATAACGGCAAGAACTGAAAACAGTCAACTCTCACTCCAAAGTCCCAGCACTGCTCTCCAGGATCTCAATTTACACATCCCTGCTTTAGGGGCTGACGTTGTCCTTCTTGCCTGATGTTTATGTCTGATAAATAGAGTACTGTGGGCTTCACACCCAACACTGCTAGCAACCTCGTCACCTCCAGTTAGCAAGAGGGGGTCCAACCCCAGGTACTGGCCCCCGGGGAGCCCCTAGGTCTCTAGCTGTGCCTGGATAAATGTAACTTAATTTGCGTTGCTTCTTTCGTCACTTGCTGTTATTGGCTGTGCTACACAACAGAGAGGGGGGCTGAGCTGATGGTGTCATTGACAGTCCATTTAGAGAGCTGAGGGAGGTCGCAGCTCTGAGGAACAGACACTAAAGCACCCCTGTCTTCTCTGCTTGCCATGAAGAAGACTTCAGCCCAAGAAGGCCTATTCCCCTGCAGAGAAGGAGAGGAAGGAGCAGGAGATCTAGAGGCAGCCTAGGGTGCAGGGCGGGGGAGGGGCAAGGAGCATCACCTCCTGTCTGGCAGTGGGGACCAGGCGGAATTACAGCTTGTAAAATAAGCCTCCATCAGTCTCCCAGGAGACAGCCCGCCACAACTTGGGTGTTCCCCGCTTGTTAGCCTCAGCCATAATTGGCCTCTCCTCCCATCCCACACTGTTGGTTTTCTGTGTGTGGCTTTTGGTGTGAGCGTGTTAGGTCATCAACAAACACAATGGGGGGAGGGTGTAAGGGGGGACACACATGATTGTTTTAAAGAAGAAAGGAGAAAGGGGATAAGAGTGTGGGCAGGAAGGCTGCGAACAGAATGCGGGAGATGCCCCTGGATTTAGGCCTCTGAGCAACCCCTGGAGCGACAGGGTCGGGAAGTCCCCGGGAGTTCTGTCCCTAGCAGAGGCTGCTGGGAGCTGGGGCCCCTGCTGGGGACACAGCTAGGACAGGCGTGTTTTGTTTGTTGTGTGCCTGCCCATATCCGACGCACCTCCTCATAAAAGAATTTTTCAGAGCTCCCAGCCAGGGTGGTCAGCTCTAGGAAAGGGGCTGCAGATCCAGGGACAGCAGGACCTCTAGGGCTGCCAAGCTTGCAGGCCCTTGGCTTTTCTCCATCTTTGTGTGTGTGTGTGTGTGTGCGTGTGTGGTGCTAGGAATCGAACTCAGGACCTTACACTTGCCCAGCAGGTGCTGTGCGGCTGAGCTATATTCCTGGCCCTCCATCCACTTTTAAGTTTCTCCCTTGACCTCTCTATCTGTCTGTCTGTCTGTCCCTACCTCTTCTCTTGGCAGAGGAGAACGGGTCCTGGGACTTGAGGTTGTGGAAACGCGCTATCTGAGGTCTGCCTAAGGAGAGTCAGCTGTCCAGGGGGACTGAAACACAGGGCACTGTTTTCACACAGCCCGGGCACACTGAGAAGGTCCCAGCCCCTTTCCTCTTTATTTACCTTAAAAAGAACATTCGACCCACAGAAGCAGTAAGTGTCCTTAAATCAAGTTGCAAACTTTCAGGATATTTTTTCTTGTTTTGTGCTTTTACAGTTTTTAGTTTCACTCACCAACCAGCGGCTGGCCTGTGCTGCCAGATGCTGCTGCCCGGGCTGGTGGCCAGGTTGTCCCCGAGTGAGCAAAACACTCCAAGTCAGACTCCTGCCTCTTCTATCACCGAAGGGGCCGCAAACTGGGGGCACCAGTGCTGGGAGTGTGGTTCTGTTCTAGGAAGCAGGAAGCAGCGCTTGAGCCTGCAAGCTCCTTGCTGGGAGCCCCAGATCCACAGTGGGGGGCAGAGCAGAGGCAGGGACGGAGACCCTTCTTTTTCCTTTCTCTCTGATCTTGCAGGATAAAGATTCTCGGAAAAGGCTTTGCCACGTTCAGGGACATTCATGGTCTCCAGTCAGGAGCGTGCTGGACTCCCGGGTGCTTGGAAGCTGAAAGGTGCCTCGGGTGCCTGCCTGGCCACCACCTCCACCCTCGCCTGCTCAGCCCATCTCTCCAATCTCCCACCCCACCCCCACCTCGAAAGGCCCCCAAAGTGTGGAGGGCTGGCTGCTCTGTATAAGGGAAGGAGGCCAGAGATAAAGATCAGGCGTTTAAATTGGCCATTTGAAAGATTACATCTCTTCAGCAAGGGTCTTTCTTTCAAAACTCGCAGTGAATTAAGGGCTGTGGCTACTCTGCACCCGGCTCTCAAAGGCCGGGCACCCTTTAATTCTGCTGTGGAGTGGGCTGGGCTAGGTGACCGGGCGCCATCAAAGGCCCAAGGGGAGGCTGTGGGGCTACACTCATCTAATGACAAGTAATCGAGGGATTGGAGGCCCCGCATTACCAGCCAAACGGGAGGCATTAATTATTTAAAAACGATTAGCCTTGCTTTGCGTCCTGCCGGTGCTCCACCTCGCTCGGGATGATCACCGGCCAAGCGAAGCGGAGGCCGGGCTGGAGGTGGCGGCGCATCCCCTCGGGCCTTGGGGACAGTGGGCACGGGGCGAGGCCACTACAGGGCTACCTACAATGCGTAGAGACAGAAGTGCGCTAGCAACCCTGAGCCCATGGGTCCGTGCAACCGATCCCTGCCCACGATGTTTGCGATCTGGTGAAGTGGCGCAGGACAGCCGAGAGGTCTATTTGGGGTGGCAGGCAATTTCTGTGGGCCAAGGACCTGGTGCATCTCAGAGTCTGGTAAATCGCAGAATAGCCCAGCTGGGCAGGACACCTCAGGGAACCTGACACCCTGGCATTAAACTGGAAGACCCCGGGGAGAGCCTGGCGTGGAGGGGGCATGTTGGAGCGGTCGCCCCCACAACATCTTTCTGTACCCCGCCCCAGAGCCGAGCGTCCCTGCAGCTGAGCAGCTGTTGCTTTTCCCAGGTCTGCACCTCCCGCAGGCGGCAAAAGCGAGTCCGATTTTGCCAGGTCCTGGGCGGCTGTGAGCCAAGTCCAGTGCACGCGAGCGCGCTGGGGGCCCGCGGCAGTGGGTTGCTGGGAGAATGAGGTGACAAAGGGGCCCGCGGCCAGCTTCGGGCTTCCTGTCCTTGGCCCCTGCTCGAGTCTCCCAGGCTCCCAGCCTGCTCACGGCAGAGCCCACTTGTGCGTAAAGACATGAGGCGCTTCCTGCGCCTGAGCTCAGGTCTCGTGCTCCTTCGAAAGGAGCTGCCCCGCCTCTGCTTCCTGGCACGACCCCTGCTGCCCACGACAGCCCGCACCCGCGGAAGGAACTGAGCCTAGACCCCCCACGGGGCGGGCCCTGGGCGGGTGGACCGCGCCTAGGCCTCCTCTGCCCGCACCAGGCACCCCACTTCCTACTCATCCTACTCTCCACGCCACCTCCACACTGTCCTCTGGATCGAGTCCCCAACCCCAAGTGTCGGCAGGGGCCTGTCCTGGTTTCTCAGCGCCTCGGGGCCCCACTAGACCCCAAATGCGCCCGGACCTAGACCCCTCGCCCTTCCACACCGCGCAGTCTGGAGCTCTCTCCCACCCCTGCGTCTTCCCCGGGCCCCGCCGGGCGTCTGGACCCCTGTGGGGAGAGGACCCAGCCAGGCGGGGAGCCGCGCGCTCCCTACCTGCGTGGCCAGGGCTGTGGGCGGCAGCGGCGACTGAGCGTCCAGCGCGCAGAAGGAGGCGGCCGACTGCTTCGAGCCCGGGCATCCCTGCATTTATTTGAGCTCAAACCGAGCGACTGTTGACTTTAGCACACAAAGCAAAGATTTCACTGCCCGCTAGTTTAAAAATGAATATTTTACCAAGATATCGATCAGCGTTATAAAATTCAGTTAAGTACAATGGGATCTTGGAAAAAAAAAGAATAATAAAGGAGGGGGAGGGAATATTATATCTGTGCAAATTTGCTGAGGTGTGACGTGGCGTGGGGAGTTTACCCTCCTGGAATTCGAATCTAGCATGTTTTTTTCGGTTGTTTACTGACTTTGTTTATTCACACATCACGGTTGCTTAAACCCGCGCGCGGAAGGAAGGCGCGGGGAGACGGACGGGAGAGAGGGGGCGCGCTGCACCCCGCAAGACTCGGAGCTGGGCGGGCGGAGGCGACTGGGGCGTCCGCTCGGAACCAGGGGGAGGGGTTGCGAACCGCACCGTAGGCAGCAAAGCCGGGAAGCGCAGCTCTGACTCTTTTTCGTGTATTCGCACAGAACTCTATCTTACCGGCAGGATCAGTGGAGGGGGGCGCGCTAAGTAGTTTAAAACGACCCTCGCACAATGGGCGAGCGATAGGAAACATAGCAGGTTAGGGCAGCGCTTTCAGCCCCCATTGTGCGGCACTCGGCCCCAGGCCCTGCCTCTCGGCTTCTTCGCCACGGGAGCCTTTTATGTGATAATGAAACACATTTCAGGCCAGGCTCGCGACGTGTGTGTCCTTGCCAGGGGGAGAGACGGCCTGATTGCTGGCCTCGGCACCCCCCCCCATTTCTCTTCCTTGTGTTCTTTGGGACAATGTGGCGTGTTAAAAGGGGGATTTGAGGGCGGGGGGGGGGGCGGAGGAGCAACCCCCCTCCCAGCTCGTGGGAAGGCCAGGGAGTGGGAGGGGCGCAGAGACCACAGTGAGGTGGCAGAGGGCGCAGAGTCTGGCGGTGTCCAAGGCCAGAACCCTGCAGGGACATCCCGGGTTTCTGTAATGGGGAAGCCCCAATTTCTAGCCTTGGAAGCTGGAGCCTGGGCTTACCTATGAAACGGAAGCACAGAATCTAGGGTTCTCAGGCTCCGTTGTGATTTTACTCAGCACTGTCTGGAGGCGCGCTCCCTAGACAGTGGCTGGCAGGCCTGAGAATGTTGGGGCTGCCACTGCTCTGAGCCAGAGTTTCCACTGCAGCCAGGCCATCTGTGGGGGGAGGGAACACAGTTTGGAAGAATGTATTCTGGATCCTCATACTTTTGGAGTTTCCTTGAAGGCTCAAAAAATACCCTCATCCACTGGGCTGCAATCCCATATTCCCAGCCTGGAACCCTGGCCCAGCAGGATGCTTTTGGGGGTCTCAGGGTTTGCTGTGAGAAAGGGGAGCAAATCTCACAACACTGAGATCCCTCGCCCGCCAAGATCATTAGACAAGGGTCACCATTTACCTTTACTTCTGCCCTTGTCTCACATACATCTCTTGTTTACAAAGGATATGTGGAATGTCACACAGCTGTCCCATCTAGCCAGGTGCGCACAGGGCACAGGACACATTTGTGTGGGAGCAGGGAGGAGTTGGTGGTCTGGACACAGCTTAAAGCGCCCAGCCTGGTCTCCATTCCACAGGAGGCTACCAGGGCCAGTGCAGGTGCAAAGACAGAGTAGCGTTAGGAATCTGCAATGATAAGGCCTAGGTAGAAACAGCAGGCACAGGTGAAATCTAGACTTCCCCCAGGACAAACCAGTCCTGGGTCCAAGAGAGGTATCCAGACCAGGCCTCCTTTCCACAGCCCAGACAGACTGTGGAGATGGGGAGGAGACTGGTTTTATCCTGGTTTTAAAAGTAAACCTGCCAGGATGGTCTGCAGGAGACTGTGTTTCACTGTGTGTACAGTTAAAGTCTAGATTGAAAGCAGGGCCACAGACAAGGCTGAGTGCTTCCTGAGGCTGGACTTGCTGGGACGTGGGAGGGAACCCTGAAATGTGCTCAGAGACGCGGGTGGTGGGTGGGTGGAGGTGTGGAAGGATGGAGGTGTGGCTAGAGGAACAGGAGCTTTGAAATGGGAACTGGGACTTTGGCAGTGGGTGCTGTGTACTCACGGTAAAAAGAAAAGCGCTTAACTTTGACATTTTAATAAAATAATGCTGGGAAAACAACAACAGCTTGTTCCCCCCAACCACACAAAACCCTGCCACCAACCACGATCTACCTCCCTCCCTGGAATAATTTTGTATCTGTTTATCTTTAAAGTCAGATAAAAAGAAAAGAAAAAGAGGAGAAAGAAAACTTGAAGAAAAGATTCAAGGGATAAAACTGGCAATAACACTTTAATATAGATTTGTGGAACTCTGGGCCTTGTTGCCAGAATACACATTTATAAGCCATAAATAAAGCACGCAGAAACCATAAATTAATCAGACCCGAGACCTGGATTTCACCGTGTCGAGAATGGGAATGCGCTTTTTTTCTTTTTCTTGGTCATTTACAATAGACCCTTACATCATTTTTTTTCTGTCTTTTTAAACAATAGAACATCCCTCTGGATCTCTGTTAAAACTACATGGTTTTATACCGAGTCACTCACAAAAGTTTTTTTTTTTTTTAAGTAAATCTTCCCTGCAACAGCAATGGAGGAGAACAACAACAACAACAGAAAATCCGGGGTCTGCAGGTGCTTAGAGAAGCAGGAGTCTACAGAGTAGTGGGAACCGAAGGCTTTTTTTTTCTTTTCCTCTTTTTTATACTTCACATTTCCCACTCCCTTCTTACATGGAAAGGATGGGCATCCGTGTGTCCTTCCATGGGGAGCGCAGGCTGCGGAGGGAGAACGTGAGCCTAGCGGGACAGCTGTCTGGGGCGGAGGTGTCCTGGGTCTCTCCTCCCTTGCAGCTCTTGGAAACTCCTCCCTGAAGCCTCTACTGGCTTCCACTGTCTCTTGTCCTTTGCACCGAGCTGCTGGCGGCGGGCCTGCAGCTATCCTCTTACGAGGAGTTCATGATGGGCCGCGAGTACACACCCTGGTAGTAGGAAGGGTCCGCCGCCAGGGGCGAGGCGTCCAGGCCCGCTTTGTTCGTGACGGGGCCCATGGCCAAGCTGCCAGGCATGGGGGACCCGTAGCCGGGGTAGTGCATCACCTGTTCGTAGGCCTTGAGGTCCATTTTGTGCGGCTGGTGGTGGTGGTGGTGGTTATGGTGGTGCTGCTGCTCCGAGGACATGAGGTTGTTGATGGAGAAGGGGTGGTTGAAGGCATAGTGGTGCTCCGGCTTCAGGTGCGCCTCGGGCGGCAGGCCCGGGTGGTGCCCCGGCCCGAGCAGGTGTGCTGCCGAGGAGGGCTGCTGCCCCGGGGAGGGCGCGGGCTCCGGGGGGCTCAGCGTTGCGGAAGGGGGCGCCTTCAGCTCCCCCAGAGCCCCTCGTTTGTGCTCCTGGCAGGGCGAGGCACTCGAGTGTGGTGACTCAGTGCCCACTGGCGTCTCTGGGGCCGGCCCAGAGGGCTCCCCCAGCGGGGCCTGGGCAGCTGGAGTCCCCGCGCCCTTTTTGCCGCCGCCCGCCGCCTCCTTCAGCGCCAGCTGCTTCTCGCACTTGAAGCGCTTCTGTCGGCGCAGGTAGCAGCCATTCTCGAACATGTTGCCCGAGTCAGGGTGCAGGGTCCAGAAGGAGCCCTTGCCGGGCTTGTCCGGCGAGCGCGGCACCTTGAGGAAACAGTCGTTGAAGGACAGCGAGTGGCGGATGGAGTTCTGCCAGCGCTGCTGGTTCTGCCGGTAAAAGGGGAAGAGGTCCATGATCCACTGGTAGATCTCGCTCAGCGTCAGCATCTTGTTGGGGCTCTGTTGGATGGCCATGGTGATGAGTGAGATGTAAGAGTAGGGCGGCTTGGCGTGAGTGTAGCTGCGCCTGTAGGTCTTGGGGTCGCGCGCGCGGCTCAGCCCCGCCTGCCCGTACATGGGGCTCATGGAGTTCATGTTGGCGTAGGGCGCCAGGCCTCCCATGACCCCTGCCGCCTGCCCCCCGAGCGGACTCAAGCTGGGGCTCAGGTGCGGCCCCATGCCCGCCACGCCGGCCGTGCCGGCCGAGCCCCCCATGCCCGCCATGGGGCCGGCGCCCGGGGACATGCCGGCCAGGGACGGGCTCATGCCAGCGCCCACGTACGAGGACATGTTCATGGAGCCCGCGCCCATGTTGCCCGAGCCGCTGCCCATGGCGGCCGCCGACATGCTCATGTACGTGTTCATGCCGTTCATGCCCAGGCCGGCGTTCATGTTGCTCACGGAGGAGTAGCCCTGCGGACAGAGCCGGGAAGGGGTACAGCGTTAGGGCCGCGCCTCGGGGGTGCCCAGACCTCCGCCACCCGTCCAACTGCGGCCCCAACCCTGGGGCTGCCTCGCGGGAGGACACGCCTCTCCTGGGCCCCAGTTCCCGGACTCGGAGCGCTGTTCCTGCGGGGAGAACCGCGCGCACCTCTGGAGAGGTGACCAGCGGCGCGCGGCTGGTCCGGGCATATAGCCCGTTCCCAGCACTTCTGCGTCTCGCCAGACCCTAAGACAGCGGCCTCCCAGAGCGCACTCAGCTCGCCCTCCCTCTCCAGACTCGCCCCAAACCCTCCCGCCCGCACGCTGAGCGGCCGCTGAAGCCTGGAGTCCCTGGACACGGCCACCTCCAGTCCAGAAAGGAAGGACTGGGACACCGCCTGGGCTAGTACAAGAGGAGAGTGTCCCAGGGTCCCTTTTGCCGGCGTTTCTCCCAGGACTCCCTCCCTGTCCCCGGGGAGCTGGAGTTCAGGGCCTGCGCGAGTCCCGGGCGCTGTTCCCGGCTCCGAGTGGGGGACTGGGAGGCTCGGAGCACTGGACACGAAACCCTGGCGGCCGGGCTTTACAGCCGCCAACTTTCTTTCTCTTTGTGTGGCGTCTAAGACTGCCTCCACCGCGGCCCGGCTCCGGCCCACCTCTCCTCTTCCGCCCCCCACCCTCGCCGGCCGGCCTCCCACCCCTCCCCAGCCGCGCGCCGCCAAACATAACTCTGTTAGGATAGTGCGTGGCGCGGCCACGGAGAGGATTTGGAGGCGCCGCAAGTCAATATTTGATCACAAAGTTAATATTATCTCAAGGCTAACAGTGTGTCGTATAAAAAAGAGACCCATTTGAGTCGAAGGAGGGCGGAAAAGGCGGTTGCCGCGCGGGTCGGGTGGGGGGCGGTGCGCGCCAGGCCGTGATCCTGGGTCCCGCCGCCCGCTGCGCCCCGATCCCGCGCGCTCACCTCGGGCTCGGCGTAGTAGCTGCTCCAGTCGGACGGCTCGTGTCCTTCCATCTTCACGGCTCCCAGCATACTGGAGGCCGAGTGCATGGCAGTTTAAAATTTAACAGACACAACAAACGACCGGCAATCCGCCCCCACCCCCACCCTCTTAAAAAAAAAGCCGCCGGCGGCTGGGTCCCTCCTCCCCGCGCTCGCGCTCCCGCCGCACCGGGCCGCTCAATCCCGGCCCGCCCGGGCGGTGGCCCAGGGCGCACGGGTGGGCGCTGAAGCGGGGGCCGAGGAGCCCCGGAGGCTGCGTGGAGCCCCGCTGCCTGGGCGCCCGTGCCGTGCTGCTTCGCGCTCCCGGCTGCTGAGAGGAGGCTGAGGCAGGCAGTGGCGACCGCCCCGCGGCGGCGGGAAGCTGGCGACGCGGGGGCGGGCGGGGGGAGCGCAGGAGGAGGGGGAGGAGGTGTGGAGCGCGCGGCGGACAAGTGCCGCAGTGACGTGGGCGGCTGGTGATATAGCGCGGCGCGCGGCGCGGGCCTCCAATCCCCAGACCCGGGCAGCCCATTTGAATAATCAGCTCACACCTAGGTGAGACTCAGCCCAGGCCGGCGCCCCGCACCTGCCCCTCGGCGCCCCGCACCCGGGCCCCGGGCCCCACACCCCGGCCTGCCTGGGAGGCGCGCGCAGGAGCGCTCGGGCCGAGCACTCGTCCTGAGGGGTCCCACAGTGCGCCGAGGCACCGTAAAGGGCCACCCGATCGGCCCCGGGGCGGGTCCCTGCCCTGCCCCAGAGCGCCCAGAGCGCCCAGCGCCGCCCGGTGCGTGCGTCCAAAGGCGCGTCCGGCCTCGGAGCCCCGGGGAATCGTGGTGAAGCCGGATTTATTTATCCCGTGTTCTTTGGTTCCTTTGCACACTCTCTGTCAAAACAGCAAGCAGGTGACAGCCAATTTGCAAAACGCTGTCATATTTAGAAAAACTGTACACACCTTGAACTCGCCCGTCGCGGCTCCCAGAAGGCCCTGCCCGGTGACAGTTAGATCCCGAGCGGCCCGCGACCTCGTGCATGACCTGGCCACCTCGCAGTCTGACGCTCCATCCCCTCCCTCCCGCCGCCCTGGTCGGCTGGTTGCGGCCAACGGTTAGGAGGCTGCGCTTTCTCTGACAGTCAGGAGACTTTTCTGGCCCTGAGCAAGGTGCCCACAGTGTTTCGTAACTAAAACAAACAGGGCAGGTGGGGTGGGGCAGAAGGGGAGAGAGAAGGGATCGATGGGGGGTGCATGGGATGGTTCCAGGATGGTCCCTGTCCTCTCGGCACGCCAGACGGGCTTTTTATGAAAACCAGAAACTTCAGCAACCACACATTTCACTGTCCCTCCAGCTCCGTGCAGAACAGCTGCCTGTCCTGGGTTAGCCACCCATAGCCACCAAGAGCCTCATTCAGCCAGGAGCTGGGAGTGGGACGTTTACAGGTGCTGAGACAGGCAAGCGCTTACTTTCTTGATTCGGAGCACCTGGCCCTGCGCCTCCTCTGAGATGGAGACAGGACAGGAGACGGTGGGCCTGGCCCACCTGGCCTGGATCGGGATGAGGGTAACAAAAGACAGCAATGAGCAGACAGCCGAGATGGAAAACATGGGCCTGCCCAAGGCAAGGCTGGAAGGTAGGCAGGGCAGCACTGCACATGGAGGCGCCTCACCCCCAGACCTGACCCCTGGGACTGCATGGCTCTAGATTCCAGATGAAGGCATCTTTTGCCAACCAAATTTACATGGTGTGGACAATCTGTAGGGAGGGCATTCCTAACTCTCCCAGTGAGTACGGGGTGACCCCAAGCCAAGGCCTGAGTCCAGCAGAAGTGTGGGCCCCAGCTGCACAAGCTCAGTAATGAAGGTGGCTGAGGAAGGAGAGTCTGAGAACCCAGCATCTTCCAGTGGGCCCTGGGGGTGTGGACAGCTGCCGTCCATGCGCCCAGAATGTGGAAAACGGGGGTGCAAAGAAGCACAGACAGGAGCTGCTTTTCAAAGCTTTCTGTTTGGGCCAGGACAGGAAGACAGCAACAGACCACTCAATACAAGTACCAAACTCAGTGCACCCTCCCCACCACACCAGGCACGCGAAGGCCAGCTACGAAAACACGACAAATGGGCAGCTTTCAGTGACTTTGGAATTGAACCCTCCGGAGTGTTCTGTCCGGGCCCCTGTCTGTGTGCTGTAAGTGGGATGTTTGGGATCTCTAAGCTGCCTGCACACCCCTTCCTGGTGTTGCCCCTGGTTGAAATCTTAGTCCTAGGAATTATTCCAAAAGCCAAAAAAGCCCCAGGGTCAGGGAGAGGAGGTCCTGACCCTTCCAAAGAGAGGACCCGGGTGGCCAGACCGGGACACCTGGGCTCACTGGGCACCAGTTCCATGGTGGCAGCGCGCCCCCTGTCGGCCCCTTGGCTCCCGGACCCACCCAAGTCCTTGGGCCCATCCACCAAACCCATAGCCTGGGCACCTGGGCATCTTCTCCAACTCTCTCTGACCCACCCCCAAAAAAACCTGCCCAATGTGTGTCTCTTTGGAGCTCCTTGCAATTCTGTTCAACCAAAATAGCGCAGGACGTTGGAGGCTCAGATTGGCTGGGTCAATCTGGCCCTGGTCTCAGAGCCGGTGAGTCACCAGGGGAGGTGAGCTGCTGCGAGGGGCGCACAGAAGGCCTAGCGCTGGGACTTCACTGGCCTCCCCAGTGCTGGGCTTAGGGCACCACCTCCCCCTGGTCCTCTGAGCTTGGATTTGTAAAGGGTTATTCAGAGCTGTGGCGCGGAAGCTCAGGCTGGAATGCTGTAAATTGCTCCGGGAGCTTCCCTCCAGGAAAAAGTTTGCAGGAGCTGGGCTGCAAACAGATGTTTCCCTGACCCCTCTTCCATTAGACCTCACCTAGGGATGAAACCCACGAGGCTTTCCCTGGTCCCCTCTTTCCCATTTTTCCCGCCAGCTCTGTTTAGTCTCTGTACTGAAGCTGCCTTACAGCCAGCAACTGTGCTAGGCCGCAGAGTTTGTTTTTATTCTCGATGTCTCTGCGGCAGCAAAGGAGGCTATGACTTGGGCTCAAATCCAGGCCACCTTTGTGGCACCTTGGAAGATAGCTGGGAGCCTGTGTCCCTTAGCAAAACCCCTCTCAGAGCCCTCTTTGCCAATGAAACTAAGCTGGAGGAGATGTCATAAGTGGAACCGACTCCCTTAAACCATAGCCCATCAAATAGCAGAGGGAAAATAGTAAAAGGCTGATTCTTCTGATCAGTACTCCAAGTGCTGGAGCCCTTCAGAGAGTAAATATCCAGGAAAGGCCGTGCTCAAGGCTCCAACTTGTGCGGGACCTTTCCCTGGGAGTCTGCAGGCAAAGGGTGAGGCTGGAGAGATGGAAATGTCACTAGAAGTTTGTGAAAGCAGCCTTTCCACTTTTGAGCAAGCTTTTTAGTGATAGAAAACAGATGCACACGCATCCCCTAATTCCCAGTGGGATTTTCCAGACAAATCCCATCTCGGTGAAGAAGGGGTGTGTAGAGAGTCAGCGATTATAATCAGCACCTTACTTCCTGTAGGTGGGTGATTTCTGAAATGTATTTTTAAAATTCAGGCCATCAAGAATGTGCCTGCTCAGTGCTGAACACACACTCAGACCTTAATGCTGCTGCTTTTCACAGTCCTTCTGGGGTCCAGACAGCAGCGCTGAGGGCCACTGAGGAGCAGTGAGCTCAGAAGGTCAGAGGGGTGTGGGTAGCAGTTTAATAAACAATCTACTGCTCCTGCACAAGGACAAATAAAAGAAGGGACACAAATAAAAGTCATAAGAAATTAAAACAAGTGCTATGGCAGTGACCCCAACAAGGCGGGGGTACAGCTCAGGGGGGACTCTGCAGAGCAGGGTAGACCCTGGGACCCATCCCCAACACCAAAACCCAAAAGCAGGATTTAAAAATCCCTAATTGGTTCCAGCAGTAGAATTGTATCTGCAGGCTTCACTTTCCTCCAGCATAGTTGTACTGTTTTCAGGTCATTTATTACCTTCTCTTTTATTATTTTGTAATGAAATGTGTAATAAGGTGATTAGTTCTCATGTTAAGGAAACTCTGGCAACATAAATTGTACATATATTCACTCAGTTGTCATCCTCAAAAGATGAGGGCAGCCACCACTCAAACTAACAAGAGCTTTGTGTCCTGCAAAAGGAGCCCGTGTTGTTTCTCTTATGGGAATCCATGGATGGACAGGGTGGGCTCTCCTTGCAGGTAAGGAAGGGAAAGACACATCCACAGCAGCCACAGTGCAGGGTTTCCAGCATGGTCTGTCTGTCACACAGGGGAGAGCAGTAGCTTCCACCTCTCTCTGGATGAGGAGAAGCAGCATTTTCACACAGACGTCTCCCTGCCTGCAGAGCCTGATTGCTGCTGAGAAGACTGGGCATGGGCATTGACCACTCATGTCTGTGGGCATGGGTCTGGGTGCTCCTGTGACCCCACTCCCATCTGCAGACTTCTGCACAGGAAGCAGAGCTCAGCCCTTTTGGGTCCAGAGCCTGACGTGTATTTCTGGTATATGCTCGACATCTTGTCCTCCGCTGTTACCTTTTAGCACTTTTCTGGTGTGTGTGGTGGCTCTTACAGCAGGTAATTGAGATCATTAGAAGAAGTAAAAATAAAGACATGACAATTTTAGTAGCAATAATAACATGCCAACGTGAGTGAGAATAAAGTCTCCTTTGAAGGATGCTTAAATTAGATGCTTCTGCATTTGTGGCTAGGAGCTCTTTCACCCACTCGCATGTTATTCTTGGGGGAAATCTGTTTTTCCTGCCAAAAAGGCAAGCAGCAAATTTTATTAAGGACAGAAGTGCTCCAGACTCACTCTTTGTGTCACACAGGGAGCTGACTTAGAAGCAGTTCCATAGACCTATGGGTTACATATGACAGACTTGATTTTGCTTTTTAGGATGTGTGTCCCCGTCAGCCCCGTCAATTCAGCTTCCCAGGGTAATTCCAGAGGAAAGACAGAGGAGCTGGGGATTGGAGTGAGAGCTTCACGAGAGGGACCGGCACGGCCAGCCGCAGCACACTAGGGGTTGCAGGGCTGGGCTTATTACTCAGGCCTGGCCCGCCCCCTCCCACTTGTATGCGCATAGGGATCCCTGCAGACCTCCTTAAAATGCAGGTTCCGATCAGCAGGCGGAGTGGCCTTCCTGAGGGCCGAGCAGGTGGCTCTTAGCCACTTCAGGCCCACTGAGTACAGGTGGGGACCCTGGGCCTTCAAGGCGCTTTGTCTCTGCTGTTCTCTGCCTACTCTCCAATGAGTCTGTAGCACGCATCTGAACACACACACACACACACACACACACACACACACACACACACACAGCCCACCCTCTGTACCTCAGATCCTCACCTCTGCCTCCCCCTAAGCTATACTCTCTGGAGACTGGGACCTCCCAGGTTGACCTGGGAGAAAAGGGGACCCGGGGTGGTAGAAGCTCAGCCACGTATCTCCTGCTATGGCATCATCCACCAGCCACGGCCTTAGAAGGCCTCTGCAGCAGGACAAGGCGCCAGACCGTCTGGCCTGCATAGATGTCCACTAGGCAGGGGCAAGGCCAACCATCTCCTCAACATCCCAAACTTCTTCCCTGATCCCAGTGCTCATTTAAGAAACAAAACAGAAAGATGGGGAAGAAGGGAAAGCATCAGGTAGGTCACTGTAGGATAGAATTTAGAACGAGGTTTGTCTGCCCCTTTGAGAAGACCTGGATCTCCCCAGAAGGCATCTAGGGGAGGGTTTTTCTTTTTTTGGGGGGGGCTTTTCTTTAGCAAAATTTGACTGAACCTCAAGATCCCACAATGAACCTCTGTCAAACGAACCTTTTTCTTTGGTGTGCCTCCCAAACATCTTCCAGTAAGATGTAACAAGAAATATTTAGGAATTAAAATTAGAGTCCCAGAAGTGAGAATTTAAGAATTGGGGTACTCTTGTTACCCTCATTCTGTTTGCAGCTGGTATCCTTTGCTGGTGATGAGTCCTCTGTGGGAATCCGTCCTCCCATATATGAAGTACTAACAGAAAAGGAGAGCCCTTTCTGTGGGTAAACTCTTTACGTTCACAAATGCTTATGGAGAGTTTCTTGAGACCCATGAAGCATTTATACTGATGACTTAGCCAACATCAGATTTGAAGGTGCATGGATTAGGGACAATAAAGCAGTCAAGGCATTGGGTGAAGCTACACTGGACTTCCTGTATAACGCTGGAGAGAAAATAAAGCTTATTTTTCACGTGGGCCTTTCACAGCCAACGGCTCCTCACCCACCAGGTTGCTCTGTGAATCTAACACCCAGGACTGCGCCATGGTGCTCGCTGTATTGTAACTGGGGTGAAGTCTGCATGGTCCTCTCCAGGGAGGTCTGGAAGTCTCTCCACCCTCCACATCTCTAACTTAGCTGTGCCTTAGGTGTGAAACATGCAAATTCATTCTCCCCAGCCTTCCAAATCAAGTGCTAAGTAGATGCTAATGATGAGGATCCTCAGTGAGCGGCTGTCCTAGCCACATGGCCTGCACAGACTCCCACCCGCTCCACAGTCCTCCTAAGTTAGATAAAACTGAGAGGAGGTGGTTCCATCTCTCTCTCTAGCTCTTTCGTTCTTTCCTCCCTTTTACCGTGTTCAATTTAGGAATATAGGGTTCTTCTTCATATTCATTTCTCAAGAGCTCCTTCTACCTCCTCTTCCCCAGCACCTGGGCTCTGGGAGGGTAGAGGGGATTGTGGTGTGCGTGCTTGTGTGTGCATGTTTGTGTGAGTGTTCCCGTCAGACCTCAAGTCATGAAGGCCTCCCATGTAGGGACCTGGAGGGACAGGGTGGAGAGCTGCCTCTGCTCACCCTACCTTCTGGTCATAGCCAGGCCCCCTGCCCCAGAACCACTTTGTGATGTTTTCTCCTGCCCAGGGGACCTCCATGAGTGAGAAGTGATCAGGAATCCGGAAGAAAGGGTAATAGATGTGCACAGGTAGGGTCCAGGTGACTGGAAGCTGTGATTTGTGCTTGTGTTGATGTGTATGTGTGCGTGTTGCGTGTTTGTAGTTTATCCACAGACTGCAAAGATCTTCACTCTCTGGAAGACTATGGTTAAATAAATAATAACCTGATTTTATTATGGAGCATTGTACAACTGTAATAACGATGATATAAATGTTGATTAAGTCATACTGGAAATCAAACTCAGGATCTTGCACTTGCCAGGCAGGTGATTATCCTGTTGAGCTATATCCCAGCCCTAGTTTAATATTTTTTTTTTGTGGTGCTACAGATTGAATCCAGGATGTTGCACATACTAAGCAATGTTCTAATACTATAGCCCAGCACATAACCATTTTATAGTGGCTAAGTAGCTGCAGAATGTGATTAACTTGACTTAATTTTTATAGTAGTAAATCCTATCAGTGCCCATGGAAGTTTTGAAATTTACACACCAAACTCTCAACTTTGATACCCCTAGAAGTTGTGACTTGGGAGGGATGAGATGGGACTCCCACTTTTTATTTTGTACCTGCCTTACTTTTCATAAGATCTCTTCTGTTCTTGCCATGAATAATCTTAAACACAGAGTAATGTGGTCTTTGCCACTGGTTATAGCTGCTATGCCGCACACAAATATTTCTGTCCTCCTTTACTGAAACATGTACTTTTCTACATCTTGTATTAGAGAAAATGGGCCAATCCTTCTCTGGAGGAACAGAGCACCTATTTGTAGGAAGAGCAATCAGATGAGAAACACCCACAGGCTGGAGAAGTTAGGGAGGAAAAAGAAACCACCAAGACTTGATAAATCTGGCCTAATTTTTAAAAAAGTGGCATCACAGGGCAAACTTGGAGAACCAGATGGTACTTACATTGCCATGGTTCTTAATTGCTTATGGTCCTCGGGAAGTAAAGGGATTGAAATGCAGCCTCTGTGTGGTTTCATTTAATTAATATTTATGACTGCAGAAGAAAATTAAATAAGGTAAATGGTGTAATTTTAAACAGCCCTTTGTCACAGTCAGCAGAACTCACAACAAATTCAAAAGCAAGAAGTATAAATGCTCTGGCAATGTATGATCTTAACTTGCTTCATTTCTCCATACTGGTTGAGACCTCCAGTACCAACATTTTATAATACCACAGTGACTGTTACCATTTTTTGCATATTTTCTCTGTCTTTATGATTGAATGTCTGAAGGAACAGCTAAGAGCATGGGATCAAAGATGTTTTCTTTGGACCTTTCTATGATTTCCCTCTTCGGCATTTCTGGAGAACATACCAGTCAGGTGCTCATCCTCTGCATCACTGATAATTGGATTTTCCCTTTGGGGAGCAGAGAATTGGTAAAAGAGCTTCCTTTCCTGTAATTAGAAACCAAGACCATAAGGTTGGCTCAACTTCTGTGTGCTAAAACATGTTTCTTAGGTGGATGGATAGATGGATGGATGGATGGATGGATGGATGAGTGTATGGGTGGATGGATGGATGGAAGGATGGAAGAATAAGGAACAGATGCTATGCAACTTTGACTTGAAAGCTCAGAGTGTACCTGTGAGCACTGGTTTTGGTGGGGTGAAATCAGAATCCAACAAATCCCAGGTTGGCACTCTTCAATCTTCTATGGATAGCTCACTGATTGGATAGCAATTTACTTGGCTATAATTATTGTAAGAAAGGGAAAGGCTAAGGTAGGGGTTTCCAGTGCATGCACACTGTGAAGGCATGTATTGTCCCGGAAAACCTGTTTCCTTGTGTTCCTTACTGTGGCTCTCACTGAAAAGCCTGAGCAATTCTGTGCACTGTGGCTGAGGATTCTTCTTGCACCAGCCCTTCCCCATCTATTTCTTCCCTCAGTGGCAACTGAGCACATTCAGTACTTCCAGCTTGCCTTCACACACACTTGCATATCTCAGGGTCTTCCTATGTAGGTACACATGCAAAGATCTTACCTGTACCTATACTGCAGTGCACGTAGAGTTCATGCTCTGCAGTCCATCTGCTATTGTTAGTGTCTCAGGAAGGTCCTGGGGCCCCAGGCATGAACTCTGCCAAGACAGTACTCCAGGATGGAGGAGTGCAGGAGGGCTGGCAACCACGCATGAGGCCATCTCAGGCAAAGTCCCAAGGAGAGGAACACAGACTGACTCCCCAAGGAACTGTGGGTAGGAGACTCCCATTGCAGGCTAAAAGACCCTGGGTCCTCATGCATCATGCACATAGTGAGTTCTCTGGGTGCAGATACCAAGGGTAGATGCTGGCTGAGAGCTGTAGGTACAAAGCTGCCGAGAGCCCCACCCAAGTGGCCCTTGTTCTTCTTGGTTCCTGCATAGCTGTACAGTCATCTTGGTTCCCCTCTAAATGTGCATTCTCAGTGGATGCACCTTGAATGCATACTCTTAAGTGAAATAAATCAGACACACATGTGTGAGTACTGCATTGTTTCTCTGGTGTGAGAAACTGAAAGTGTAAATAAGGACCAAAATACATTTTGAAAGAGGAGGAAAATGTTCAAATGGGGAGGGGAACACAAAAGAAGGAAGAGGAATAGGAAAGGAGGGAAAAGTAAAAAAAAAATTGAGAAAAGAAGGAAAACACAGAAACAAAGCTTCATAAATGGGTAGTGAGGAGAGGTTGAAGGGAGGATAGGGAAATGGGGAAAAAACCAAGTTATATCATGTACAGTTCCAATTTCTCCATGATGAATGTGATAGTTATGTATATCTAAAATGTACCAGTAAAATCTAATGTTAAAAGAAAATAAAGGTGCATTCTCTTGGAGCCACTTGGTCAATATTCCTGGACAATCACTGAATCCCCAGTGTACCCCAGGCCCGGTGCTGACATGGCAGCCTGAGTGTCTCCAAGGAGCTTCCGGGGATGGGAGACAAGCAGAAAGGATCATGAATAACAGGCAGGGTACAATCATAGTGCTAAGGGAACTACACCTGGACACAGCTGCCCCAGGGGCAACAGTAAGGCCATGCCTGGAGGAGCGGGGAGAGTTGCCAGGCTGGAGGAGACACCGAGCATCGGGTAGAGGAGGCTGCTGGTACAGAGGCTTGGGTCACTTAGCTCTGGGTGCTGGGTCAGGAGCTCCTGGGGATGGTGGCCAGGCAGTAAGAGACAGGGCAGTCAGGGGAGCCACTTCTTCGTGGAGGATGGGAAGCCAGGCCCAGGACAGCTGTGATGATTTCTTTCCTAGCAGGGTGGAAGGAAGTGAGTTGAGTCATCATCCAGGAGGATTCAGAGGAGCCATAGGGCTGGGTGGCCTGGTGTTGGGCATGCAGACCTACAGACACAGAGGCCACATGAGCTGCAGAGGCAGATCCTGAGGTCATGGTCCTTCCCAGTGGCCCAGCTGTCTGGCTCACTCAGACAGCTCTGTGGCTGCACTGGCTCCGGGACTCACCATGGGGCCAGCCAAGGCTGTTTTGGGTCCCAGCCTCTCTCCCACCCACTCCTGTCTCTTCTGCCCAGACCCGTGGCCCTGGTGCTTGACGCCACCAACTCTGTCAAAGAACTTGGCCTGAGTTAGAACTCAGCAGAGAGAGCCATGGGGGCAGCCGTGGAGGTCAAGTACATGGGTAAATGTTCACTCTAGCATTATGGAGGGAGGTTGAGTATGTGGGTGAATGTTCCCCCTAGCACCCATGGCAAAGTGTGCAGACTTCCCAGCCTGAAGGAACAGGTCAAGTTCCTGCTTGGGCAGAACTCTGCAGTTTCCCCAGAAATCTCCCAACCAAAGTAGAACCGTGTCAGGAAAGGGTAAACATAGAACGTGGAGTTGGAAGTCCTGTATTCTAGCTTCCTCAAAAGGGCACCGCACTAGGATTCAGCAGGTGGTCACTGTGGGTGTCCAGGGTCAGTGCTGCTGGGCCTGTGGTACCCAGAGGGGCATATGCATCTCAGAGGTGTCCCTACCTGAGGTGAACTCCTAGGTTGGGTGCGTCAGTGCAGAGGTCTCAGCTATTGAGAGATTCCTAATCCTGTGTGGGCGAGGGAGGAGCTGCTTCATAAACACCCTCAAGCACAAGGATGCATATGCTGACAACTGGAAGTTGGGGTTTGGGGATAGGGTCCAAACATTGTGGCTAGATTTCAGCCTCCATTTCTTAATGCAGTGGCCCAAAGTTCTCAACTTCCTGAGCCTGAGTTCATTAGTCATAAAACAAATGACAAATGTCTTCTAATTGTTGTAAGGTTTAAATACAGCTTGACTCTAGTTCTCAGACAGTATCTTGAAGGACAGCTAGTTTAGAGGGGAGAAAGGAGTAGTCATAAATAACATTCATATTTATCACTGGTCCTGGACTCCAGACCCGTGTCCCTAAAGGTGTGGAGGACTTAGATGTTCTCTAGCTCCTTCAATTTGGAAGGACCCCCTGAATTTGGTTTTTCAGGTTCATGGGTCATGAACCATCCTACACAGCAAACATTATCTTCTCCCAGGGTCTTTCAGATGAACTGCTCAGAAGGATGCCTCCAACCTCTCAAGGGTTTCTACTCCAGGTTTCAGCAGAGTGGAGTGAGGAGGTCAATGTCAGCGGAGCCAGGGTGGAGAGCACATCTGGGGTTCACATCACATACAGACCATAGAGGAAAGTGCTGTCAGTCCAACTCTAAACCTTTGGTGCCAAATGTGTGGGCTGTGATAATTCCCACCATGTGTGAGAAGGCACTTCCCATTTCTAGGGCCATTTCTACAAAGTCCCAGTGGAATTTCTCCCATCCTTGTAAGAACTCTCACTCTCCAGTCTCAGGTTTACTTTAAACCCACAGCCTTTGATTACAGCCCCATGAGGTTAATGCGATCTTAAATCTGTCACAAGACCCTGCAGAATTTATCTGGAAATCCCACTCTCTCTTTATTTTATCACTATCCCATTAGCCTTTCCCATAATTGAGTTTTATGTTCTAGACATTAATCATTTTAATTTTAAGACTAGATAGCATGTGAAGGACTACTTCTTATTTCCTAAGCTCCTTTAGGATGGTACTAAGTATAGCCTTAACTTTGGTTGACAAAAAAATCCACACACAAGCCTGGGATGTTTCCAATTTTATGATCTGAGCATTAAAAGAAAGGGCTGAGCCTTTGATTCATATTCTATTCCATTGCAAGCACAGCCTTGCAGAAGGGATTTGCATGTTTAACACAGCATTCAGAACAACTCTCACAATGAACCCTCAGGGCCTTCGCAGGGAAATTGCTATTCATCCTCACTGCATTCTACAATGTGGTGATTGGATGCTGGAGCCGGGTAGCAGCCAATCATAAAGCATCAAGTGGAGACCTATAACAGGTGCCATGTCCACAGGTAATGGTTCCTTCCCTGAAATCGGCTATCAGGAAGCTCCTTCATTTCTAGAGATCAGAACCCCAGAGACGTCGTACTTCCTGATTTTGTGTAGGCAACTGCACGGTTCATTGCCATCTCTCTAAGAAAGCATGTCGAAAAGTGCACTTGGAAGAGACAAGATTCATAGGAAATCCTGCAAGAAATGTCAGTGGTGCTAGAGCTATAGCCTTTTCTGTGTGCCAGGGACAGGGATGGTTGCATTTACTTAACATTGCACAAGGAGAGCTGAAGGCACAGCAGCTCTGCTCATTGGAACAGCAGATTCTCCAGGGGCTGGACCCCCAACTCTCCTTTGCTTAGTTGGACTCACCTGCATTGCTTTCTCTGCATCTGTCAACAGGGTGAACAGGACCTGCTCTGCTGGTCACTGCCTTTGATCCCTGCAGAGCTCTGTATCTATCCTCAGAGTCGTCTTCCCCTTCCCTGAGGCTGCCATGGAGCCTCAGGTGGTCTCATCCAAAGGCATCCACTAGCTGAAGAGAGAAATTGGTGCATGACAGTGAGCATGAATCTGAGTCAAGACCTTAACTTGAGCCTCTGATTCTGTTACTTCTGCTCTCAGCAACATTGGATTGGTACTCAACCTTCCTCATCCTATTTTCTCATTTCTCAAAGAAGGTCATGGTTGCTCACAGAGATTGTGTCAGTCAGCTTTCCCACTGCTGGAACACAATGCCCAGCGTTTGCAACTCCGAGGAGGAACGGCTCATGGTTTCAGAGTATTTAGTCTATGGTGGACTCCAAGGCAGGGACATTATTATAGAAGGCAGCTGCATGGCAACCAGGAAGCAAAGCACAGGGAAAGGGTGGCAAGAGGAAGGGAACAGGTATCTTACACAGGGATCTTTTCACAGCTCCCTGACCCACCCACAAACACCAAAACATCTGCTTTACTAACCCCTTAAAAGGCGCTGAGGACAATCAAGTTGACAGCCTATCTGGACCATCCCAGAGGTCATCCCTGCTGGATCCACAATGACTTTTAACCATCACCTGTAACACAGAGTAAGACTTCTGTCTGTGTCAGCTGTCTCTGGGTTTGGAAATGGCTGGGTGGCTTTTCACAGGATTTAGAAAGGGTCTCATTTAGGGCTGTGGTTTTTTTTGTTTCTGTTTTTGTTTTTCGTATACAGAATCAAACTCAGGACCTCGTGCTTGCCAGGCAGGTGCTTATCCTGCTGAACTATATCCCCAGCCCAGTGGTCTCATTTAGACCACAGGTTGTGTGGTGCCCAAAAATTCTTTTTGAGGTGGGTATGGATGATGATACCATCCAGGGAAGGTGAAAGCCTTGCCTTTGTCACTCACACTTCTTACTGCGTAGCCAAGTGCTTCCTCCAGGAGGAGAAGCCTGGTATAGCATGGTCCTCTTCTGAGGCTGGTTGAAATTTTCTTCTGTAAACCTGGAAGCACAACAAACACCACCACTTATCAGCACCACCACCTTCACGATGTGGAAGGGGAGATCCTAGGGCTCCAAGGCAATATGGGGGAGCCCAGTCGAATTCCCCTGGACGTCCCGAGTTACATGGAAGACCAGCTGTTCTGACCCAACACAAGCATTTATGTTTAAATGACTACCCCTAAACAACAAAAATCCGCTTGCTACCATTACTGTCCTTATCAACAGCTTGGGAAAGACACTGGGAACAGACAGGTGATCCAGCTTCACCCCAGGCTCTGTCTCTTGGGGGCTGGGTGAACGTGAGTGAGTTGGTTGATTTTACTACCTGAGCAACTGTGCAGGTGATGAGACTAAGGACAGCAAGGTTGGGGTGAGCTGTGGATGCCCATGACCTGGGCTCATGGACACAGGTAGATGAAGAGGGAAGGGTTGGAAGCTCAAACTGGTTGAGCTTTCTCAGGGCATGGAAAGAGTTTGACTGTCTCAAGGGTTTGGTTTTCACAAAGGCTCACATCTGTTGATGGTGATGGGGGACAAAGATTTGTCACTGAAAACACTAATCGCTGCCTTGTTTGCTGATGTATAAGTCCCCTTCTCTTTCAACCTTTCCACTGTGAAAGAGGTTCTGTGAGCCAAGGCTGCAGAGCCTTCCTAGGTCAGGGCTTCTTCATGTCTGTAATCACCCAGAAATCATATTAAAAGGCAGACTCTGGACGAGCAGAGAAGTGCAGCGGAGGAGTGAGGTGGGGACTGACATCTGGCTCTCTGGAAAGCTTCTAGGCAGCATTAACCTTCCAGCATCAAAGACTGAACTCTCCTCTGCGATTTGAATCTTCTAAGCACTTTGCTTTGTTTATTTATTTGGGGCATACAGGGGCTTGGACAGGAGACCTTCATACTGAGTTACACCCCTAACCCTTAAATTTTTTTTTTTTAATTTTGAGACAAGCTATTGCAAAGTCATTAAGTCTGAGTCTCAAACTTGTGATCTCTTTGCCTCCAAGAATCCTGGACGTACAAGCAGGTGCCACCTTGCTGGTGCCAATCAATTTTATTTATTTATTTATTTATTTGGCGATGGGAATCGAACTCATGACCTTGCACTTGCCAGGCAGGTGCTGTGCCACTGACCTATACCCCTGGCCCTCCAATAAATTTTAAAATAAAGTTAACTTTCACTGCCAAAACATAAAATAATTTAATTCACATGTATTTTGCTATGCGCTTTACCTAATAACAATGGTAGTAACTATGACTTTTAACTGTCCTTTAAAATTGAGCATTGTGCCAGGAATACAACTCAGCAGCATAAGCGCCTCTCAGGCAAGCTTGAGGTCATGAGTATGATTCCCGGTACCAAATAAATAAATAAATAAAATTAAATAAAATTGAGCATTGAGTTATATGTTTTCTAGACTTTTGAATTTCTCTTTGTGCTTAGTCAAGCTTGTCAAGGTTAATTGTGAGAAATGGAAACGTGTGTGCCTGTATGTATATACTTTTTTCTGTGTGTGTGTGTGTGTGTGTGTGTGTGTGTGTGTGTGTGTGCTGGTGTTATTTTGCTATGGTTTAGGCTGTGCCTCCCAAATTCCTATGTGGAAATCCTGACTTTGAATACTTCCAGAGGTGACCATATGTGGAAGGGGGCCTTCAAAGATGTAACTAATGCTAATTGAGTTTCTTAGGGTGGGTTCTCTCTCTTTGTTTTTGTTTTTTATTTTAAAAGTAAAAGAACCAAAACAACAAACAGGCACACAGCAACACAAGAACGGTACAAAAGCTTAACTACACATAAGGTGGCAGGGGATCAACAATGGTTGTTGTATTACACATTGATGACTTCAGAGTGTATGCTTAGGACAATACAAATAGACATACAAGATTGATCATACAATTAATCATTGATTGTTCCTTACATCAAAACGACATGAGACAATAGTGAAACCATGTCAGCCATCCTGCACATATATACATACCTACACAGCTATCCCCCTCTTCCTTTTCTCCTTCCCTTCATCCTGATTGCTCTCTACTTTTGAACAGTCTCCCTTCATACCGCCCAATTTATATTCCCACCTCCAGGTTCCTACACTAATGATACAATATGCTGTTTGCACATGCACATCTGATTTACCTCACTTATGAGTATGGTCTCTAACCATGACCATTTGCCCATAAAAGCCTCCAACTTGTCCTTCTTTATAGCTGAGTAATATTCCATTGTGTAAAAATGCCACAGTTTTTTAATCCATTCCTCTGTGGATGGACATTTGAGTTGCTTCCGTGATGTAGCTATTACAAATTACACTGCTATAAACATGGGTGCACATATATCATGGTGATATGACGTTTTCACATCTTCTGGGAAAACACCCAGAAGGGGAATAGCTGGGTTGGCTGGGACCTCTAGACCTAGTTTACTGAGGAATCTCCAAACCGATCTCCACAGTGGTTTCACCAGTCTGCAATCCCACCAGCAGTGCAGAAGAGTTCCTATTTCTCCACAGCCTCACCAGCATTTGTTATTGGATGATTTCTTGAAGCTGGCCAATCTTACTAGGGTGAGATGAAATCTCAATGTTGTTTTCATTTGCATTTCTCGAATGACTAAAAATGTAGAACATTTTCCCATATATTTATTTGCCCTTTGTATTTCTTTATCTGAGAAGTGTGTATTCATCTCAGATGCCCATTTCTGGATTGGGTCTTTGAATTTGGACAGGTTCATGTTTTTTAATTCTTTGTATGTTCTAGATAGAAGGTCTTTGTCCAAGGAACAGCCAGATAGGATTTTTTCCCAATCTGTGGGTTTTCTTTTTACTCTGCTGGTGACTTCTTTAGATGTGCAAAAACTTTTCAGTAAAATGAAGTCCCAGTTATCGATTCTTTGGAGTGTTTCCCTTGCAGTTTGATTTTTGTTCCTGAATTCTCCACCTACTCCTATGTCTTCAAGATTTTTACCTACTTCTCTTCCTACTTTCTCTTCTAAACACTAGGTTTAGTGTTTCTGTTTTAATATTGAGATCTGTGATCCACTTTGACTTGAGTTTGGTGCATGGTGATAGACTTGGGTCTGTTTTCAGTCTTTGGCAAGTGGCAAGCCAATTTCTCCAGCACCATTTATTGAAGAGGCTATCTTTCCTCTAGTGAGCTTGGTTGGCCCCTTTGTCAAAGATTAGGTGGCTGAGTGTGTTTTTCGTTGTGGCTGTACCTTCCAGTCTGTTCCATTGATCCTCAGGTCTGTTTTTGAGCCAGTACCAGGTTGATTTTATTACAGTAGCTTTGTAGTATAATTTCAGGTCAGGGATTGTGATTCCACCTGACTTGTTCTTGTGGCACAGAATTGCTTTTGCTATTCTGGGTCTCTTCTGGTTCCAGATGAATTTAAGGCATGTTTTCTCTAGATCTGTGAGGTATGCTGATGGTAGTTTAATGGGAATTGCATTGAATCTGTACAACAATTTTGGTAGTATGGCCATTTTCACAATGTTGGCTCTTCCTAACCATGAGCAGGAAATGTTTTTCCATTTATTGAAATCCTCTTTGATCTCTTTTTTCAGAGTACTGTAGTTTTCATTGAATAGATCTTTTACCTCTTTTGTTAGATTTATTCCTAAATTTTTCAATTTCTTGGATGCTATTGTAAAAGGTATGGTTTCCTTAATTTCTCTCTCAGTCTGTTTGTTGTTTGTGTATAGGAATGCTACTGATTTCTGGGTGTTGACTTGTTTCCAGCTACTCTGCTGAATTTGTTGATTAATTGAAAGTCTTCTGGAGTTTTTGGGGTCTTCCATGTAAAGTATTTTGTCATCTGCAAATAGTGATAGTTTTACTTCTTTCTTTCCTATCCATATTCCTTTTATTTCACTCTCTTGTCTAATTGCTCTGGCTAATGCTTCTAGAACTGTGTTGAATAGTAGTGGTGACAGTGGACATCTTTGTCTTGTTCCTGTCTTTAAAATGAAAGCTTTCAGTTTTCGTCCATTTAGTATGATGTTGGCTGTTGGTTTGTCATAGATGGCTTGATTAGATTGAGGTAGAGGCCATCTAATCCTATTTTTTCTAGGGTTTTTAACATGAATGCATGTTGGACTTTACCGAAAGCTTTTTCCACATGTATTGAGATGATCATGTGGTTTTTGTCTTTAGCTCTATTAATATGGTCTATTACATTAATTGATTTGCAAATATTGAACCATCACTGCATTCCTGGAATAAATCCAATCTGGTCATGGTGTATAATTTTCCTTACGATTCCCTGCATTCTATTTGCTAATATTTTATTGAGTATCTTTGTATCTATGTTCATTAGAGAGATCAGCCTATAGTTCTCTTTCTTGGTTGGGTCCTTCTCTGGTTTGGGTATTAGTATAATACTTGCCTCCAGAAATAACTTAGGGAGAATTGCTTCCTTTTCAATTTCATTGAAGAGTTTGAGGAATGTTGGCATTAAATCTTCGCTGAATGTTTTATAAAATTCTGCTATGAATCCACCAGGGCATGGGCTTTTCTTTGTCAGTAAGTTTTTAATGACATTTTCAATCTCATTAATTGATATTGGGGTGTTCACGGTTTTTATATCTTCCTGGTTCAACTTTGGTAATTTGTACATTTCTAGGAATCTGTTGATTTCTTCTGGGTTTTCTATCCTATTGGAGTAAAGATTCTCAAAGTAGGTATTAATGATCTTTTGAATTTCTGTAGGATCTGTAGTGATTTCATCCTTTTCATTCCTTATTGCATGCATGTGAGTTCTTTCCTTTCTTTTTTTGATAAGATTGGCTAGAGGTTTATCAATTTTATTTACTTTTTCAAAAAACCAACTCTTTGATTCACTTATTTTTTGTAGAGTTTTCTTTGTCTCAGTTGCATTAATTTCTGCCCTAAGCTTTATAATCTCCTCCCTTCTTTGGGCTTTGGGCTTGACTTGTTCTTCTTTTTCTAAAAGTTTGAGCTGCAACATTAGGCTATTATTTGTTCTCTTTCTGTTTTCTTTATGTGTGAGTTCATTGCTATAAATTTCCCTTTGACGATTGCTTTCACTGCATTCCACAGATTCCTGTAAGTTGTATTTGTATTTTCATTTGTTTGTAGGTATTTTTTTCATTAGGTATTTAACACTATTGCAATAGTGTTATTGTTTATATGGTTTTTTTATGTCCATTAAGATTTGCCTTACATAGTTTGGTGCTCCAGTATTTGGTGCATACATGTTTAGGATTGTTATCTCTTCCTCTTGCAGTTTTCCCCTAACTAGTATATAGTGGCTTTCTTTGTACCTTTTGATTGTTATCAGTTTGAAGTTTACATTGTCTGCAAACATAACAGCTACCCCTGCTTTTTTCTGGGAACCTGTTGCATGGAGGATTGTTTTCCAGTCTTTGACTTTCAGTCTGTGGATTTCCTTTTGAGTAAAGTGTGTTTCTTGTATACAGCATATTGTGGAATTCTGTCTCTTAATTGACTCTGCCAGTCTGTTTCTTTTGACTAGTGAATTGAGGCCATTTACATTGATGGTTATAACTGTTATATGTTGGCTTATTCTTGTCATGCTGTTTACTTGATGTTGCTTTCCTACTTTTGCTGTTTAATTCCTTGTTCTGCTTAAGGGTTCCTTTCTATTGTTGTTCTTGGGATTGTGCTCACCTTTTCCTCTGTCTAGAATATCTTTCAGTACTTTTTGTAATGTTGGTTTGTCACTTATGAAGTTTTTCAGTTGTTCTTTGTCATGGAAATATTTTATTTCTCCATCGAATTTGAAGGACAGTTTTGCAGGATGCATCAGTCTGGGTTGGAAGCTGTTTTGTCAGAATCAGAATCAGAATCTGTAATACCTTGCTCTAAGCTGTTCTTGATTTCATGGTTTCTATTGAGAAGTCTGCTGTGATTCTGATGGTCTTTCCTTTATAGGTGATCTGCTTCTTTTCTCTAGCAGCTTTTAGTATTGTGTTCTTTTGCTGCATATCTGGGATCTTGACTATTATATGTCTGGGGGTGGTTTTATTTGGGTTGTGGCTCATTGGAGTTCTATATGCTTCATTTACCTGAACATCAGTATCTTTTACTATGCTTGGGAAATTTTCTGCTATTATTTCTCCAAATATTCTTTTTATGTCATTTGTGTTGCCTCCTGCTGTTTCACTGATTCCTATTACTTGCACATTATTTCTCTTTGCTTCATCTTGCAGCTGTTGGATTGATTTCTCCTGGTTCCTTGTTGACTTTAAGAGATTCTTCCTTCACAATCATTAGCTGTCATGCTGTCTTCAAGATCTGAAATTCTACCTTCAGATTCATTCAAGTAGTTTTGCACACTTTCAATGGCTTGAAAGCAAGTTTTCATTTCCTGGAAACCTCTTTGAGACTGTTTCATGTGTTCTAATTCATTTCTGAATTGCTCATGTAACATTTCCATTTGTTGCCTTTGATCTTCTAGTCTTTTATCTATTTCTTCTCTGTATGTGCGAAGCATTTCTTCCATTATTATTTTCATTTCATTTTTTGCCTGAGAGATTATTTCAGATTTAATCTCTTCTATGGCGTGATGGAGTTGTTTCTTTACTTCAGATGTGATCATTTCAGAAATATTAGGTATGTGGTTTCATAGTTCTCCTATGTCATTGTGTCCTGTACTTGTTCTGGGTGGAGTTTTGTTCTGAGACTGCATTTTGCCCCTTTTTCTTGTCATTTTGAATGTCAGATGACTAGTGCTGAGCTACTGACTACCCAGGCAGCTCACAAAGGACTCTAGAGACCCTAGTTTACCTGGATGTCAAACTAAACCCAGTTTGACTGTGGACCACTGGGCCCTGGGACCCCAGGCAATTGCTGGGGTGCATGGCTCAGTCCACACCTACAATAGTGGGAGAGTGCTGGGCTTTGGTACCAGAGTGTCCAGTGTGTGGACAGGAAGTGTGTGGGCCTCAGCCTTGAAGCCTATGGTGGTTAGGCAGCAGCTTCTGCTTCCGGGTCCTCATGTAGCTGGTCAGTGAGGAGCAGGGCTCTCCTCCCAACCCTGAGGACCCCTGAGCCTGAGGCTCATTCCACACTGCAGGTCTCAACCACCAACAGGGATGGGCCCTCCCAGTTGGAGTTCCTTACTAACTCTAAGGTGTGGAGCAGAACCCAAGTATAGGCCTTACCAGAGGAGAAGGGTTGCACTGCTCATGTGGCCTCACAGGTCAGCTTCCATTGCTGGAGAAAGGTCCAAGTCACACAGCTGGGATACAGGCCATGAAACACCATGCCACTTAGATGTCGGCACTAATGGGCCTTTGTCACTGCAGTGAGGTCCAAGTCTGCACAGCCGGGACTGGGCGGAAATGTCCTGCTGATCCGATGTCAGCACCGGTGGGCCTTTTTCACTGGAGTCCTTAGAGTGAGTTCTAATCCAGTGTGCCTGGCTACTGCACAGAGAGGGATGACCCTGCAAAGACCAGGAGAAGGCACCATCTACAAGCCACTGGGCAGGACCTTAGCAAAACCAACCCTGTGGACACCTTGATCTCAGACCTGTAGCCTCAAGATTCACAAGAAAATAAATCTCTGTAGTTTAAGCTCCTCAGGCTATGTGGTGTTCTTTGTTCTGGCAGCTTTTGCAACCTCAGAGAGTAATCCAGGAGTCAGACGCACTAGGTGAGGTTCCTGCCATAAACAGTTGATCTGAGTGGCCATCTAATCAGAGATGACAGCACTGTAAATTTTCTGAGTGCATCAAGTTCACAGATTCTCACCTAGTGCACTCCAGATGCTGTGGTGAAAGTGACCCATGGCCCTGCCCCTTCAGCACCACGCATGCAGGAAGAGCAAAAGGTCCTGGGGTGGTTCTGAGAAGAGGCTGGGGAAACCACAGTTAAGCCGAGCATGGGTGGGAGGGACAAGAGCATCCTGAGAGGCTCAGTAGCACAAGCCAGGACATGAAGCAAGAAGTCAGCCATGTCCTGGAGCCAGGAGCGCTGGGTGAACATAGGGAAGCAAAAGATGGCCTTGCTGGGCTGGGCTTTGAAGGGTGCTGGGATTGTACTCACCTGAATTAATTCAATAAGCAAGGGCAGTAACAGAAGTCTTTTAAGTGGAGAGGCCACGTGAATCTGAGTGGAAGATAAAACCTCTAAAAGCATCTAGAATCTAGAATCAGAATGTGCTTGACGTCGGGCAGACAGAAATGGAGACAGACCAGGTGCCAGGCCTCAAAGAATAGAGCCCAGAAGAGGGGTCCAGAGCATGAAAGTGTGCCCAGACCTGGTAACTTGCTTTTGCTTTACTTTCTTTCCATGGGTAGAGAAATAATTCACTGTCACACAGCTGGCACCCTTCCTGGGGCTGCTACCTGCCGAGCTGGGAGCAGTGTGAGGCTGGGCTCTCTGCCTTTTCCAGGGCTGCTGGGGAGAACCTCAGCACAGGCAGCTGAGATCATTAGCATAAGGACAATGGACCTCAGTCTCAGAGAGAAGCACTTGAGAATGGAGAGGCAGGAAATGAGTGGGTCCAGCAGAGAGATAAAGTGTGATGACAATTGTCCTGCTGCTCATTATCAGCACTAGTGCAGGGGATGCAGTCCCTGCTAACTGGATTTGCACTGAGTAGTTCAACTTCCCCATGGCTGGAACTCTGCTGGCAGAGGTTGTGCTCTGGACCTGGTGGTCCTTGAAAGGTGAATGTCCTGTGTAGGGGCATAAGTGAGCTTTCTCAGAAGAGGCCTGAGACACTGTGCTTGCCACTCTGGCCTGACCCACAGGCCTCCAAACACTCTGCCCTGGCTGCCTTGGGTTTCTCTGCTCCTTACTGATTCCTTTACTTCCTTCTTTATTCTTGTCTTTGATTTATGAAAAAACCAGAACTGCATCTTCTCATGCCTTTACAGACTGGAAGAGGCGCTCAGGTGCTGGCCCAGTTAGCTTCCCATGCTGGTTCACTCTGGGCTTGCAGAGCAAGTGGCTCATGCTGGTTTTCCCTAGAGACAGAGACAGCTCTCCCTCTTCCTCTTCCAAGGCCACCAGCCCTACCTGAGGGGCACCCTTCCCTTAGGGCCCCATACATCCTTGACCATCTCCCAAGACCTCTCTCCAAATACAGCCACAGTGGGGCCAGGGCTTCAGTGTGGGAATCAAGCGAACTCAGTTTCGTCCAAGTCGGGCTATGAGATATAATGAGAAGACACCCTGACACTAGCAGTGTGACCCTCACTCACTTCCTATTCCTTGAATGACTGCTAAATGTGGCTCCTCTTGCCCTGGGCTCCAGAACTGGTGCAACTGCCTTAGATCTGCAGGTTCAGCCCTGTCCTCAGCATTAGAAGAAATTTTCACCCAGAGCTCTTTCTTAGCCAGAGTCCTGGAGCTCAGGCCTGAGCTAAAGAGCTGGGCTTCACACCTGGCCGAGGCGGGTCTCCATCGTAGTAGGCTCCACACCTGTGTGAACCATAAAGTTTGGAAGTGTCTGGAATCCAGCTGCTATATCCCACTGAGAAGAGATGTCTGTTTCCCCTTGCTGGCTGTGGTGAGAGAAACCTGTATCCCTGAGAGTTACAGGGACCCACTGGCAAGCCTGTGTGAAGCTGACCGCACAGGAAGCCAGCAGCACAGAGCTTGGGCTCTGAAGTTCTTACTGGGCTCAGAAGCTTCTCCACTTCTGGATTTGCAGGCATCTGCTTGCCCGCCAAGGCTCAGGTCGGGGAGCTAGCATGTGAGCCAGTATAACCTCATCAACAGAAAGAGTGGTCTTTTACTGTATTTGCATCTATCAAAGACCTCCCAGCCGAGCAGCTCTCAGAGCAGATGATGAAATTCCCTCAAACCATTTTCAAATAAAACCTCTGGTTTCCAGTTCACAAAAACACCTCCATTCAGAATTCAGGGAGGCTTAGACCAGAGCAACATTTTTCTTCTAAAAATATCTACACCTGGATTTAGAACAGTTAAAAGGATTACTAAAACAAAGAAGCCCTGGAATTTTGGGGAATGGTATTTGCATTTGCAAAATGATTTGCCACTGGACCCTCCAGGTAGCACTTCACGGAAATCCAGAAACCGGTTTTGAATATCTAGATCATTTTTCCTCAGCATCCAAATCTATAGTAAAATCAGTGTCCTAGCTGTCTGCTGTCAATGTTGCAACATGCTCAGAGTAACTCCTGGATGTGCTGAATAATTCTGATACCAGAAGAGTAGCTAAGGCTCAGGCACATTTATTTGCCTCACCTCAAGCCTCTAAATCAGTGTATCACCCAAAAGCCTTCTCAGTTCAGTCGTCCCAGTCCTGCGGCCACCTTCCCTGGTTGCCAAAGCCCGCGCAGCGCCCAAAATAACTCCGAGTTCGCGGCACAGGCATTTGGGCTGTCGGAGATGGCAGCGTCCCCCCGTTTCTTCATTCAGGATTTTCCCCTCAAAGAGCACTTTGTGCTGCCTGAGCTCCTTCCCCTGCTTATATGACTGAAATGAATTTGCCCTGAAAGTACTTGTGGAGTGGTTATGTTCCCAGCTGTAATTTGGACGCAAGGAATGAATATTTTATACTCAACGAGTCACTGAAGATTTGTGAAAGGTTTTTAAAAATAAAATGAATATGCTCATTATTGTTGGCACAGGAAGACGATAGCTGGGGGAAAACAAAAATACTGCACAAGCCCTCAATCACTGGACTTTCGAAAATGGACCTGGATGTGTCTGGGGAGATCCGGAGGGGCTGTGGTGAGGACAGAGTGTCCTCTGGGGCAGACAAGTGCCCCAAAGAAAGGGACTAGGAAATAAAAACCAGAGCCACCGGGGCAGGCTTCGATCTTGTTTTAAACTAGCCCAGATTCCAGGGGTGTCGCTTCAGTAGGGGCTGTCCGTGCCCTGGCAGAAAAGAGGTGTCAGCCTGGGAAGCAACCCTCAGATGCCTGTGGCTTCCTTCCACTGTAAAAATAGATCTAGAAAATAATCCAGTGTTCGGCAAGGTCCCTGCCAAGACCGAGAGCCCTCTCAGCCCCTGCGCGCTGCCTGTGTGTTACAGTCAATCAAGGAGGGTTTGTGAGCTTTTCAAAGCTGCTCAGCATAGCTGAAACAAAATCTGATCTACGCGATGAGCAATTTCCTTTTTCTCATTCTAGAAATGTGTGAGGTTCATTCTCCTGCTGATATCTTTGGTTTATACCGAAGGATCCTGTTCAGTAATTTTCTCTGGTGGAGGCTCAGCTTAAAAGAGGGCAAGAGTAGAAGAGAAAGTGCTTGGGCTGTAACTGTTCAGCCTGACCACACACAGAAGGACAACATCCTCAGACACCCAGGTTCTTTCCTGGAGTCCTGTACAGGAGGGCAGTACGGTCACAAATCATTTCTGACATTCACCTTTCAGTAGTACTTGGCCCACTGTTATGCCAAAAGGTGTGCAGCAATTTAGGGGGAAGGGAGGTTTCTGGATTGGATGAGGTGGTTGCCATGTCATGAGCCCAGGGGTTCCTTGTGTGTCACCCTTTAGCAGATGTTTTTAAGTGACACCACTTCATCTCTGTCCTCAGAAGTTTATTCTGATTGTTCAAACCCTACCCAGCTCCCCAGTTCCTTTAAATAGAGCCAATCTATGAGGATTCTGTGAAAGTTCAGCATTCTGCAACAAGAACATAACTTTTGTCGTGAAAGATTAGATACCATTTTTACCCATGTCATAGGCAGGGATTCTATAGTTCATTAATGTGAGATTTGGCCAAAGTTTGGTTAACATATGCCCTAGTAGCCTGCATGTGAGGGCCCAATAGGGGCAGTCTTTGAGCACACACTCGGGTGCACAGCCTTTGACCCCATGTTGCCAGTGCTAGCAATCTACCCACAGCTACAGGAAGGAACAAAGATTTACTGTTCAATTTACTGCAATTGTGAAAATGTGGAAAGAACATTCCAGCAAACAACAGGGGACCAGCTCTCTGCTATGAGTCCTCTCACACTTGCAGCCAGGTGCCATGCAGTCACATAATAGATGCACTGACAGGCTGTGTGTGTGTGTGTGTGTGTGTGTGTGTGTGTGTGTGTGTACTGACTTCCACAGAGCTCAGTGCTAAGAAAACAGAAAGGGAGCTTGGGGGGGGCAAAGTTTAATCTCACTTTTATAAAAAGGCATATAAGTGCACACATATATGTGAAGAATTTCTGAAAAAGCAGAGAAGAAATTGTCGTGACTGATGATCTTCCAAGTATGGAACCAAGGGACTAAGGAGAGGGGAGGGAGAATGTATTTGTTATTTTATATTCATTTGTTTACCTTGTTTTTAAAATAAATCATATTTGTGTATTATTTTATTGTACTCGTGCTTGTTTAATTTTTTAATAAGCAAAGAGTCCAGCTGGGGCCACAAGTCTGCATTTCCTGATTTAATCTAGACCCTTTTTGTGTCTGTTCAGCCTCGCTGACAGCCCCCTGTGCTGAGGCACCACCAAAGCAAAAACAAAGTAAACAAATGAATGGAGGGACTGCACAAGGGCACAGATACCAGAGTGGGAAGCGATGGATGTCGCCTTAGATTTTGCCAGTCACAAATCCGTAGGATTGACCTTTGGGTGGAGTAAAATAATGCTGTCTGAAAACTCTGACAGCCGCAGACGGCTTTCCCTACATTGTCTTCATCTTTCTGCTTCCTTTCTACTGCCTGGGCTGTTGTTCACCTGTCCTGTGCTCAGCCCTGTGTCTCCTTCCTTGGGTTTCATCAGGTGAGGTTGCTTGTGTTGAAAGACTAATTTTGTTACTTCTCATCTGAGTTCCCACCTCTAGTCCTGGGGAAAGTGACTTGGGAGCAAGGGGGACGGGACACTTGAGTTTTCCCTTCCTGCCCTTGACCCCTTGCTCCTCACTCACCTATGTCCCGCGTCCCTCTGGTTCTCTTCCTGGCTTCAGTGACTGTGTGAAGTCCTTCAGTGCTGGTCATCCACCTCCCATCACAGGGTAGAATGCAGGGTACAATATACCTGCCCTCATTCACCACAGCATCTGCAGGACCCAAGCATGGGGAATCCTCTAAAAACTGCACTGAGCTAAATGATTACGTTAGCTGTGAGTCCTCAGTGTGCTCCCGACAGCCTCCTCTTGTGTTCTGACCCTTACACAGCCCAGCTTGGGTGCTGAATGCCTGTGGGTGCCCCACGCCTGGCTCTGCCAGTGTTATGGGTGCCTGGGTAGTAGCATCTAAGCACAGCCCAGACCTCTCTTGGTCCTCCTAACCCTTGAGGGCTACATGCTCTGAAACCGGCTTGCTGCAGACCTTTCCCTCCACACCACCCACCTCTGCACTGGTGGTGGCTGCCAATGTCCAGATGTAACTAGACATGGCCATGAGACATGACATTGACAACTTTCTCTCTCTGCCTGTGTGTTGGGTAATGACAGGCGGCAATGGCTAATGACCATAAAAACACTGTCACCTCACAGAGTGACCACTGTGTGACCAGTGACCTGCCAGGGGCTTCATTGCAGCAGGATCCCTTCTGCTCAGGAGCCTAGAACCTCACCAGAGGGTCATGCCCTAACCCAGGCAAGTACAAGTACGGTTTCTAAACCAGCTTATTAGGAGAATGTCAGGGAAAATAACTTTAATAGCACTTTTTCATTAGGAGGAAGCTTTAATGAAAACACAGTTTTAACATAATTAGATTGAACTTGCCCAGCACTGTATACATAATCTGAAATGATCTCACTTAAGCTCGCCTAGTACCTTGACAAGTCACTGCTCTAAGCGTCTAAGAAATGGATTTCTAATATTTGATTTTTCCTATTGTTTATTCAAAATTTAATTTCATCACCATAATTTGCATTACAGGAGTCATTAAGGCAACACCTTTCTCATTACTGTAACGAGAAGACACGTTCAAACAAAGGCACTTGGCGAGCTTAGGACTTTCTACTGCTCTGGGCCTCACCAGAGCTGTCCAGTGCTTTCTGCTCTCTAGGATAGGTGTTTTCACCCTGGGAAGAACCCAGCTTATGTTCGATTTTAAGTCCTTCTTTAAAAATTACATTCTTCATGGCCTCTCATCTACAGTGTTTCTATGCAAACCAATGTTTCATTTCCATCTATGCTTCTCTATCTTTTTGGACCATTGTGGTAGAGGACAGTGGTGCATCAGAAGTCCTTCTACTGAAGGGGACAGCATCCTGCCCAGAATGGTTCATACCTGGACTTGTCCTTGCCTCTGGGAGACAGGGACAGCAAGTACACAGCAGGGATATTTTTGCCACTGGGCTGGGATGTCCCAGACAGTTATGTAGAGGGGGTAATTAGGTCTCGGTTTGGGTGAATGACACCTTTCCATGAGCAGAACGAGGACTTGGAGGCAGATGTGCCCGGGGCTGGCGTGAGCTGAGGACGTGGCAGGCTCACCTTCTGGTTGCCCCACTTCTACACTGTGTTGCCCTGGGCTGCTTTCTCAACTTCCTTGAACCCTAATTTCTTTGTCTTTGAACAGAGGACAAGTGAGATGGCATCCCACTCCTGTCCTAGAGAGTTAGTGTTCAATGACAAAGTCATACCTAAAATTCATTGGTTCTAGATGAGAAAGGAAACAGGATTCTTCTTGACATGCTCTCTGGACTCCCCAGTTTCTAAGGTAGCTGGGGTCCTCTTCCTAGGACTTGAGCAAAGTTGAGGCTCTATTAGCACAGATGAGGGGTGGGGACACTGTCCAGGGTGAAAGCCACCACATTGTCCACCCCAATGTGCAGAAACAAGGGGCAAGTGAAGGATGCATTGGGCTGGGGATATAGCTCAGTGGCATAAGTGCCTGCCTGGCAAGAGCAAGGTCCTGAGTTAGATCCCCAGTACAGCAAAAAAAAAAAAAAAAAAAAAAGTGAAGGATGCATGCTGGGAAAAAGCTCGATTCAAGGAACAGAAAGAAATTCCCCACTGTGAGCCTTGTGCTGCACTTCCTTCCCACATGCTCAGGGCTCTGCTTCCCCTCCACCCACATGCTCATTCAGGGCAAACACTGCCCCAGCCATGCAGGAGCTCCTGCTGCACAGCTGAACCTTAGCCTTGCTTTCCTTCAGCCTCTGCCCCAGACTCAGGCAGTGACATTCCCTCCACCAAGGCACTGAGACCCTTGTGCTTGAACCATCCAGCATCTCTGTTGATGCCAGGAACAACTTCCAGAGCTACTAAGAGCATTTCCTTCTGCTCCGTGAAGCCACTGTCCAGCGAGTCCTTAGCCATGTAAACCTGATCCTATTCCTCCCACCCTTACAGCCTCTGTACTTTCTTATTAAACTTACATTGAAAGTGCTGCAGAAATACCAATGTTCTACCGTCCTCTGTCCCCAAGTTGCACCTCAGCCACAAGGCTACCAGGGCTTGGGAGCCAGTGGGTAGCAACTCCAGGCCAACTCAGTCACCTCAGGCAGGGGAAGCAGAGAGACTATCTCGAAAAACAAAACAAAAATCTAGAAAATAAGCAGCATAGCAGGAAGTAAAAGGGAGATCCTCTTGGCCAAGAACATAAATTGGTAAATAATCCTATTTATAGCTTCTAATTACAATAGGGATGAACAAGAGTGCTGTAAAGGTCACAGAAAAGAAGTTGATACAATTACAATCATCTATAAATAGATCATTAGTGGAAAGCATAGAGAGAGAAAGCACTACACAGTGTTAACAGCTGCTGATTTCTTCATCTTTGGCAGCAAGTCAGTCCATAGTTGAAATGAAAATACAAAACTAATGACAATGATCTCATTAAATGTTTTATATTCATCTATTTTAACTTTGGAACCATTCAATAACTACCACTTTCTACAGTGAAAAAATATGTAACATTTCCTCAAATTTTACTTTATCATCATTTTCTTTGGTTAAAATTAAACTAATTAATCAAAGTAAAATGTCATAAATAATGGAGTGTATTTACGAGGTTATCTACCTGCCCAGTCAAACTGTCTGCCTGTCATTTTGCCTGTATGAAGAAACAGAGGTATTAGATGCTGTCTATCCACCCACTTGAAATATGGTTTCTTTCCATTTGTATGATATTGAAAGATTTCTCTTTTTTTTTTTGGTACCAGGAATCAAACTCACAACCCAACACTTGCCAGACAGGTGCTTTGCCACTGAGCTAAATCTCTAGCCCAATATTGAAGGATTTCTCTTCCCTCCTTTGTATAGCTCTGGGTTTTTAATATTCAAGAATTGGCATGGAAGTGTGTGTTTTATTTTTTTTTTATACATGTTTTAAAAGCAGATGCTTTTCAAAAAAGATCAGGTGATTTAGAAACCATATAATTGGTGTAGATGGAGGTGTAATGGATAGCACTGTGGAGTGTTACCATTCCTGTGGGAGTACCATCTTGGACAGTGCACAACTTCCCTACTACAGTGCCGTCTTCTGGCTTCTTCTGCTCTCGCCCATCTGCTGTCCTTCTTGCTCAACCTCTTTTTAAGCTCTGGTGCGCAGACGGTCTCTAGCTCTCCCTGAATGCCTGGGACTGGGACATCTGTACCGGAAACTGTATCACACAGTGGAGCAGAGCCCATGTTTATGACTGATCTTCCCACTCACAAGCTCTCGGGCAGAATGGACTGGCTGTCATCTCCACTCCTGGCCTAACACTCACATGCACCATGAGGCCAAGTGGGGCAGGCTCTGGGCTCAAGTGCTGTCCCACGGCCTGAGGTGCTGCTAAGAAAGGTGGTGGAGAAGCTGGCATTGTGACCTCTTAGCACTCATAGCTGGCTTGCGGCAGCAAGTCCTTCCTAGGTCTCCTGGAGGGGATCTAGGACACATAGGCCCACACTAAAGGAGGTGCTGGCTGGGCCCCAGCATGTGCTGAGTGTGCACCAGATGCTGTCCCATTACCCCTGTGTTTTGTGGTGATACCTTGCTTAGACACACACTGTAGTATACTAAAACTGGGTTCTATGCTAAATACACAGCACTGCTCCCCTGAATGGTGCTCTGGTATGGGTTATAGGAGCCACAACTGCACCGGCTGGAATCTAAAGTCTGGTTCCCTCATCTCTAGCAGCCAGTCTTTCCTTCCACATAAAGGGGAGTTAACGCCTTCAAGACTCCGCTAGGGCTGTGAGAGTAAAAGTGGGTAATCTCAGCCGGGATGGTGTCACCTACCTGTCATCCCAGCACTGTGGCTGAGGCAGCAGGACCCCAAGTTCCAGCCCAGCCCGGGAGACTTAGTGATTAGAGATCTGTCTCCAAACTTAAAATAGGTAAAAATTTTTAAAGACTGAGGATGGATGTAGCTCACTGTGAAGGCACTGAATTCCATCCCCAGGACCACACACACACACACACACACACACACACACACACACATACACACACGATTACTGTCTTAGAGGTGACCACTCCAGTTGTGTCAAGGAGCAAGTGGCCTCATTTGTATCTGAGGGAAATCTACAACCAGGTATTGATGGAGACCACTACAAAGCAGCTCTGAGCAAAATTTAATATTAACCTCTTGGCTTTTAAAGGTTTTTTCCAACTCTCTCCCAATCATCAATATCTACAGTGCCTGTACGAGGAGACCATGAATTATATTTGATTACCTCTTATAACATTTTTGTTATGTCTTTTTTTGGCACATGAGCCCCTGAGCATTTAAAGAAACCTTGAAGCAGCTTTACATATTTTTGCTCTTCAGTTGAAAATTTTTGGTCCATTTTATTCTTGGATAAATAGGGCTTGTTCACAGTGGGAAGACTTACCCCTATTCCTTGCAGAATGCTTCTTTTCCCTCCCTTCTCCAGGCATCTCTGGTGAAGTTTTCATCCTGTGAGGGCCTTCCCTGTCTCCCACACTTTCTACTCTAGATAGACTTACTTGCTCAGGCTAAAAATTTTAAGTCCAAGAACCATACATCCCTGTTCGAGTGCCAGTGATCAGGTTAATAATATCCTTTAGTTGTTGCGGGCTGATCAGGTCTGCAATCTCCCAAACAAGTGTATGGTGAAGGCTAAATAAAAAGAGGAGAATGGAATGACTTCAGGGCTCCAGGAGGATCAAAGCTCTCTCACAGAATTTGAGATTCTCTCAGGACTAAGACCAAGACCTTCTTTTGGTGGCCTATATTTATTTGGTTAGCAGAAGTGAGGGGAGTACTCAAGAAGGGTGGAATCACACAAGGACTTCTCCAAGTAAGGTATTAAATTAATCCTTAGTAAGGATTAAGTTAATCCACACAGGAGTGAGATGCCTGAAGTTATAGCTTTTATCTAGCTGAGGTTGGATCCAAGCGGCCTTGGCTGTGATCTTGTCTTATCCTTTGAGACTTTCCAGCTTCATCCATCATTACAAGTTTTAGTAGGGATTAATGACTCACAGAGGTTCACTTACTATGAGCCTGCCATCCATTTCCAGACAAAAAGCCTAGGCCTTGTACAGGCTCACAAGTAAGCAAGGAAAGCCAAGTGGTTAATGGTAAATCTTGCTCAGAGCTGCTTTGTGGTAGTCTCCATCAGAGTATGGGACACATGATCAGGCCTTAACTGCACAATTACTTCTTTTGTTTGAGCTTAAATTCACAAATCTTCTTGCACCTACCCTCCCTTGGTTGTAAACACAGGAATATGATGTCTTCTGTCAGTACCAGGTGTTGGGTGGGCAAGAATGGGCTGAGCTAGAGGTTGGGCCCTCCTGAATTGCTTGGCCTCTGTGGTCTCCATCTCCCACCCCCCAATGGCCCACTGAGTGCTCCTTGACCCTGTAAAAACCGTATCTGTCTGGACATGGGGCAGGACTGTGAGTGTGCCACCACGAGCAGAAGGGGAACTTGTCTGATGCCTGCCTCGGGCTCCTGGGGCACGAGCATCTCCTGGATGTCGTTACACAGAGTGACAGTCCTCACACTCACACCACTGCACTGACTGAGAATTTATGTGGAGCCCAGTAGGGGGTCACCAGGCAGATTGCAAATCATGCAGCACATAATAATAACAGTGCAAAAAAATGAAACGAGAAATGGATTCAGACTTTTTAATTACACTGATACAAGTTTTTTTGGAAAATTCAGAGGCATGAATTTCGTAAGATTCAGAGAATGATTTATACACAAGCGACAGAATTGAATGGTGTATGTTCTGTTTTCAGTTTGCAATCAATTGCCACCACTGTTCTGTCCCCAAACCCATGGTTGATTGATTGATCAGTTGACTGAATGGATGGATGTTCAGTGCTGGGTGGAACCAGGGCCTTGGGTGGGTCTGCAGTTGCTCCACCACCAAGCTAAACCCAGTCTTCCAATTCACTGGTTAAAGACTTCCTTCTTCTCTGGAGGAAGCTGAAATTGTCTAAACCCAGGCAATCTTATCTAGAAATAAAAGCAGGCTCTGTGTCCTTGTCCTGTGTCCAGGGTGCATTGCGTCAGAGGCTCCCTGTGCCACTGCCCAGAGAATACAGCGCTCATGAAAGGCTGAACACTAAGTGTGCTCACCTGCGGCTTCCACTATGCGCTGTATTCAAACCTACCAGGAACCTGACCTTTTTTAGAACTTACTGTAGGACAGCAGGTTTTTTTTCTCCCTGGAAAGGACCTTTTTTTGCGCACTGTGGGGAACTGCCAACAGAAGGGACAGTGGGCTTCAGGTTAGCCTTGCTTTTAAAGTCTGAATTGGCGGGGGGCTCCTCAATGCTCACACCCTGGTGGCAGGCCCTGAACTCACTGCTGCACTTAATCTTTGGACTGCTGCTAGCCAAGTGACAGACAGGACTGGGCAGCGGCGATGGCTCACTGGGGCCCCGTTGGGAGTAGAGTTGAATCCATCTGAGTTGGCGTCTAGCCTGGGCCAGTGGGGCTGCACTGTCTCCAAGATGCACCTTTGTGGTTATGTGAAAATAACTTATGCTTTGTTTTTGTTGTTGCCTGTGAAACTTTTAGTGCTTCCTCTTTTTCTGTCTTTATTTCAGATTGTGTTTTGAGGACAGACAAGTGACTCGAACTCCTGTTTTGTCCAGAGCCCCTGCACATCAATCAGTGGTCATCTCCAGCCGGGTCCTGCTCTGGGGCTGGGTCCACCACCTTCAGGATCTTCACTGCCACATCTCCTGTTCATTTCATCTCTGTTTTCTCTACTCCATTTGAAAAACCATAGCGATTTCACCATGGAAAATTAGCTTCCCTCTTGTATCAATCACTTTTTAATTACATGTTAAAAACACAACATAGCTTGAAGGTAACACTGCAGAAAATCAAGGCAATCAAGCAACAGCCTTGTCAATATTTTATGTAAAATATTTTGACTTAAAATCTTCAAGAGACATCCATATGTAAGGTGGCATGAAGTTTTTTGTCTTACATACAAGGATCAAGTACAAAGTCACTTATAAGCATGGGAGAGATGACAGCTCTAGAAGAAACCAAGCAGCTGCTTCTGAACCAGTGACCCTAAGGAGTGGAGTGAGCCAGTGGACTCGGGACTGTGGGAGAGACATTCTGACTCCTTCTGCTGAAAAGAGCATTGAAAGAGTATTGAAGCACAGATGGCATCAGATACTAATAGAAAAGTTCCAGAAAGACTTAGAGGGATAATTTAGCCAAAGTAACCCATGGATGGTGGCTGTGACCGTGCATGGAAGTCTGCAAGTGAGGGGCCAGTGAGTTGCTGCATCCCTCCTGCATTCTGATTATTAGTGTCTGCCATAGGACCTTGCTCTAGGCACAAAGGGTGAGAGGAGAAAAGGGCTCCCTGTTTGTCACCCCCAAGTGTCAAGACTTGGGAGCTGTGACTCAGAATGGTGAGGAACATTCCTCTCCCTCTGACACAATCCCAGACGTATCCTGAAACTTAGCAGCCTTGCTCGTGTGCCTCCGGCCTCTTCCAAAATAGATAAATGAAAAAGTGGAGGGGGAGGGTGACAAATTCAGTTTTGGCTAAATCTCCTTAAATCATTATCATCTTGGTTCCGTCCCCAGCTTGGTTCCATCCCCAGCACCCTCCTAAAGATAAAAACAGTAAAATAAAGGTCATCACAGCCACCTCTGTGATAGGGTGCTGGCCCATTCTTCCGGTTTTGACTGCAGCAAGGGGGAAACATCAGCTGCTCCCATCCCACTGCGCATAAAACAGATTGGAAAGCTGCAGCTGAATGTGAGTCCATGGAAACTCAGGTTCATGTGGGAGACTTCCACCTTATTCAACTGAGCCATTCTGGTACAAAATAATTGTTTTTAACTGAGTGTATCATACTAGGTTCCTCAGCAATGTAAAAGCCATTATCTAATAATTCACTTTCAAGTGTTTCCCTGGGATTGTTGGAGAGCCACACAGTCAGGGGTTCTCAGGAGAGTGATACATGGCAGACATGTGGAACCGATAGTCACTTGTCAGATGGTCCTGACACAGGGGAAAGAGAATGACCCTCACCTTCCCAATGCTCACAGGCTGCCCTCCTCCCAATAAGAGAGGAAAGGGACTCAGTGTTGTGTCAAAGGTCAAAGCGTTTGACACACTATATAATTTTTACAAGTTAATTTCTTGCAGTGGTAGCCAACTTGTGGCTTTAACTGAGAACAGGCTGCAGGTAGTAGGAGAGTAAGAGAGACTGGGAATAAAAATACATAAAGAGCTACAGTGTGCCTTGAATTTATGACAAAATCAATGTCTAAATCCCCAAGTTGGTGAATTAATGTGTAGGTGCATGCACGTGTGCGCATGCACAGAAACATCTGTACAACTTCTAAGACCAAAACAGAGTACTGGGTGTTCTTTATTTTCTTTAAAGACTAAACAATAAAGAATCAACAAATCATTTCTCAAAGGATTAGGGTTAAACACAAAGGGGTCCCGCTGACAATAGACGCGGTGCAATCCTAGGAATGGTTTCCAGGGAGAGCTGAGGAATTTCTTGCCCTGGGCTGGGCTGGGGTGGGAGGGGCAGACTCACCTCTAGAGCCCACCACGGCCCTCTTGGCCTTGGGTGGGAGGCGATGACAAAGCGCTTCATCTTCCAGCACCCATTGAATCCTCAGGCTCCAAGACCACGTAGACAGAGCAAACTCTGGTGTCAGGGAAGTCACGTCTTGGCCCAGCTGTCTCACCAGAAGTGTTTGTCTCTACTGGAGACCTCAATGGATGCTGTGAGCAGGGCAGGACAGGTCCAGGGCTATCTAAGGTCCTATTCAGTTGATGTGATGTTTGGTATTAATCTAGTGTCATTCTTCAAGGAAGCCCATTCAGGCCTTCCAAAGGGCCTCATTGATCCCAACTACCTTCTTGGGCAACAGGTATTTTTATGATAATACCTTGCATTTAGGGAGCACCCTCCCCTGTGGCAGGCAGGGTCAGAGCCAGTTCGGCAGGCAGTCAGCACTTGCTGGAGTCCTGGGTGTGGAGCTGGGCATTAAGTCACTGTGGAGCAGCAGCCAGTGCCCTTACCACACACCGAGCCCTGCGGCCAGCCTGACGCCTCCCTCCCTCCCTGCGCGGCCGTCCCTCACAGCCATCAGCTCCTATTTTCTTACGTCTGCCTCAGTTGCTGTGAAGCTCTGCACACACAGACCTGACCAGGTTCTCCCCTCAGATTCCAACCTCCAGGGCACCCCAGCCTGAGCTGCCCATGTGGTTAAAAGCAGGAAGCATAGTTGCCCAGAAGTGAACAGAGCCAGCTGGCCAGTGGAGTAACGGGACTTTTCCACCCGAGCACAGGAGGAAGCTTCCAGCAAGTGGCAGAGACAGGGCGGGCCCCAGCTACTGCTGGGTCCAAGGAGGGTCCACTGGCATTGAGGGAAAGACTCAACACCCTGCAGTTCACACTAGATATCCAGGAAGTAGGAGGACTCAGGAGGAGAGGTTTTCCAGTGATACAAGCAACACAAACTGTGCGAAAATTAGAAAATAAAGCAACATTAAAAAAAAAAAAAAAAACCTTAAGCATCCATCCAGGGTGCTTATCCAGGGTGACAAACCTTTGTGTGGTGGTGCTCTTACACTCAATCTGTGTTTCTGTGTGTATGAATGTGCGTGTTGCTTTGTGTAACCAAAGCTGTATTATTCTAAGTAGGGTCACTTCACACACAGGGTGTAACACACAGCAAATCATCACATTTTAGAGAGACTTTGAACTTCTGTGTTTTCTCACATACCCCATGGAGAGCAGGCTCAGGAGATTTCTGTAACATCCTGGGAGAGGCCTGTGCTCCTGAAGTGACACTGGGGTGATAAGTCCTGGGGGAGCCTAAGCCTGGGGCAATGAGGATGCAGGGCTGAGGGCACACCCACCACCCAGAGCTGCTAAAACAAGACAAATCATGAGATGCCAAAGTGTGCACTTATTTTTCAAAGGCAACCAATTATTTTAATTTATGTGTGACTTTTATAAACAAATCTCCATTCATTACCTGAAAAATAATAGCGTATTTTGTGCTCTGAGGCAAGTCTGTGAGCAGTAGCTGTGAACTGTGACCAGGAGAGACCCAAGCTAGCGGCCTGCATACCAATGTCTTTAGTTTCTCATTTGAAAAAATATTTGGGGTTGGACAGGTCAGGGTTGGGTGGGGCCCGTCTGTCTCTGGGTAGCAGGGGGGGCCTGGCCTGGCTGCTGCCCTCGGCCCCATGCACACTGCCTCTACCTGAGGTCAGTCACAGGGTTGCTGCTGGACACAGTGCACAGATAAACACTAAGAAAGCCTGGGAAATGGATTTCACCCTCTCTGTTCTTCAGGGCTGTCCAGAAGTTTAAGTTGGAATATCAGTTAGTAACTGTCTATGTCCAAAATTTCATGTAAAGAAATCGTTACTAAACCTATGGAAAATCCCACCACTTCCTTTTAAAGCCTGTGTCTGTTTCCCATCCTCAGTGATCAGGGTCCCGCTCTGGACTTAGGACCCCGGGCTAAGTGGGAGGTGGCAGTCCCAAGGTCCTAAGGAGGGGCAGTGGGAGCCTGAGCTACAGGCCGAGGACCAGTATAGGGCCCAGGAACCCCCATCATGCATGGACCCCTATCATAAATAGCACCAAAGCCAGTGAGGAGAAAGTAACTTTGCAAACTAAAGCCAAAGTGCAGTGGGTCTGAGGTTCCCGAGCTTCTCCAGTGTGGGGTGCCTTGTGGCATCACCTGCATCTCTCCCACACCAACTTCTACGGGGATCTACAACTCGGACTTTTCCTTAAAATATTGCCTCCAGTGGGGAATAAGTCACCAGCAGCCTTTGGTTGGGCTCTTCTCTTCGTATCCTGCTTTCTCCTCAGCACCCGGAAAGCAGCAGGCCTGCTGCCTGTGCTGGTTTCCCTCACCCACTCCGCCCGCAGCTGTTTGCTAAGCGCCCCCTGGGGTTGCTTTCCTGGGGTGCAGACCTGAGCTCATCCAGGGATGTGTGTAACTTGGCACCCTGGGCACAAGAGTGACCTGAAGGAGAGATGCAGAGTCAGCAGACGCCAGGGCAGGTAGGGCCAAGAGTGGTCGCTCAGACTGGCCAGAGAGTGGTGGCCAGGACCTTGCATCCGTACAAAATGTCCCTGGCTGGGGTCTCCCTGGGAGCGGCTGTGACAGTCCTGGGCTGGGCTCTCTAAGCATTTGGACTGCTGTGGGAGCTGGTGACATTTGTTGTGTGGAGCAGGGGTCTGGGCAAAGCCTTCCAAAACCCATGGGCGTGTTTGTTACAGGGACCCGTGAGATCTAGAACCGTCAACAGAGGCACTGCCCGCTCTGGGAGCAGCTGGGACAGAGTGCCCAGGTGGCAGAGCCCAGGTCATCTATTTCTTGTTCCTCTGCCCCTCAAGGCCATCATATACAGTTGCATGGTGAAAGCCTTGCTGCAGCATGGTCAGTGCAGACAGCAGGACAAGAGTGTGCGGGGCTTGGGGCTCACCCCCCTCCATGCGGCACTTGGACCTGCCACCAGGGAGACAGCCGAGGGCTCGTTCTTAGCCCTGCAACTGGGAGCAAGGGAGCAAGGGCACGATGGACCACGGTTGGCAGGACAGACTTTGGGAAGTCTGGCGGGCAGCCCCTGCACTCAGCTAGGATGTGTGCTGTTGGATCTGCATCCCAGACTGACTCTGCTTTCTCCCTCCGCCATGGAGCAAGCAGGGAAGCCACCAACGCTGGTCTCTGAGGCCGTCCTGAGCGGGTGCCCCGTACTTTGGGTCTTCAAGAAGCCACAGAGCCAGCTAGTTTAAGACAGATGATGCACTGCTGGATGTCAGGGGCCCTCTGCACCACCACCCCGCCCCTCTCCCCAGATAAGAGACAGAAGTTTCTCCCTGTATTTGACTTAGGGACTGAAGCTTTCAGGAAAGTAGGTCTGGCCTTAAGCGTGGCTTGATTCAGGACCTGAAACAAAATCACAGAAATGTCATTCGAGGTCTCCTGCTTCACTTTGCACTATTTTACCTGACCCAAATGGAAGTACACCACATCCACCCTCTGTGAGTGACTTTTAACCCCAAGTGTGTCCCCGGATGTGTCCATGCTGTGAGTCTGCTGCGTCTCATATCCTACCAAGTGAGGTACCTCTAGTTATTTGTCCATTTCTCCATGCCTTGGAATTTGGAGCTCCAGAGGTCCATAGCTGTCCCGAGCACTCCTGCAAATATTGTTGCCTGAGTTTCTCCCAGGTGTCACAGCAGAGATGCTTTGCTGGGGTGGAAGACACACATACCCTCCAGGGCTTCCGGCAGCATCAACCACTCCCATCCCACCAGCACAGAGGAAGGAGCTCCTCTGCTGCCAGGACATTGGAGCCTCGGACCTATACAGACGGATCAGTCTGTTGGAAACAGACCTCATTTGATTGTGATTTTAATTTATTTTCCTTATTATCAATTAATGTAGGCATCTTTTTAAATTGATATTTGTATTTCTTTCGAGAAAAGTGTATTTATGTCTTCAACCTCTTCTTTCCTGAACTGTGCTTATTTCATTTTATTTTATTGAGTTTTTGAGACAAAGTCTCACAAAGCTGGACTTGAACTCACTAGGCAGACCAGGGTGACCTGGAACATGACAGTGCTCCTGACTTAGCCTCCCAAATGTTGGGATTATGAGCATGCACTTTTCCAGTTATGACTTTCCTTCTCTCCTTTTTCCTTCTCTTACTTTTATTTGGTCTTCTGAGATAGGGTCTCTGCCTTTGAGAGACTTTTGCATCCTGGACTGTTCCTTTTGCCAGTTCTAGCTTGCCAGCCAGGCACCAGTGTTCTCAGAGTCACCGGACTTTCTTGTAAAAATTTGCACTTGTGCATCTCATTTCGGAAATCTCACTTTCCATGATTGTATCTGCCTCCACAGCTTCTTCTCAGTAATGCAGCTCTACCATTTCGTTTAGATATCTCGGGGAGCTTTGATTGAGTTTTGAGTGGCAGGTGGCAGGAAACTAGCTATTTTACCTCTACAGAAGCACAGCTTCCTTGGTCCACTTACTGAGTGGTTCAGTGGTAAGTGACTGTGTTGGACAGGGTTCTCCAAAGGAACAGGATCAATAGTAAAGTTCACTAGGATATTTATTAGAAAGGTTCACGGGAAGGAGAGCCCACGGCAGTCATTGCACATTGGAGAGCCAGAGGACCCAGTAACTGCTCAGCCCAAGAGCTGGAAGCCACAGAGCAAGAGGGATGAAGGATGTAGCCCCAGCCCAAGGCTGAAGGCCTGGGAACTCCTGAGAGTCACTGTGAAAATCTACTATGAAAGGCTGCAGAGGCTGGAACCTGATGTCCACAGGAACTGTGGCAGAAGCAGCCACATCTGCTCACGCTGCATGGATCTTTTCAAGTGCAGGTTGGTTTTTTCCCTCTTCCCCCTCATAACCTGGGAGCTGCAAGCCTATTGGATGGTGCCACCCACATCAGTGTGGGTCTTCTCCATGAGTTTGCTGGCCTCCGTGCCAATCATCTCTGGAAACACCCACAAGTGTGCTTTACTGACCTTCGAGGATGCCCTTGGTCCAGCACAGTTGACAGTCAGGGTTAATGGTCGCAGTGGCCCTGGGCTCCCCTGTCTGTGAAATGGGGATGATGAGAGGGACCATCTGGGTCTGGTTTCCACTTCCAGTAACCAATCACTGGAAAGCCTCACAGCTCAAAATGTCTATCGCTGGCATTCTCGGGCTGGGAATCCAGGTCTCTCCCTGGGTGTGGTCTCCCGGGACAGTTCCTTAGTAGGCATCCCTCCCAAGTTCTTTCATCAAGCAATATCAGGAGGGTGTAGTTACCTGGGGAGCTGGACCAGCTGTTGACCCAAATGTGCCCTAGTCCCCCACCCCACGGCCCCTGCTGTGTAAACTCCATTAATGACTGCATAGGCAACACAGCTAAGCCAGCCCCTCAGCAAGCCCTCCAGGGGCGCCTAGTGCTGCTGCACTCAATGCCTCTGCCCTGCACTTGCTTCCATGTTGAGTTTCCACATACAGCAGGGTCCATGTCTGGGTTCTGTGGGAAATTTTTGTCTATTTGTTGTTTCTACGATAGGGTCTTAGCATGCAGTCCAGAGTGGCCTTGAACTTGTGAGCCTCCTGACTCAGCCTCCCAAGTGCTATGATTATAGGCATTTGTTTGTCACCACATGCCTTCTCATTTGTTTGTGTTGTGTTTGCAGTGCCAAAGGTTGAACCCAATTCTTTTATACTGAGCTACACCTCCAACCCCTTTTCATTGTTACATTTTATTTTGAGACAGAGTCTCACTAAGTCACCCAGGCTGGGCTCCAACTTGCAGTTCTCCTGCCTCAGCCTTCCAGAATGTATTTGTCCACTTCTGTTCCTGTGGTGTGATGACTAATGTTACGTGTCCATTCAACAGGGATAAAAATGTCCATATTGCCAGCCAAGCATTATTTTGTCATGCTGCACAGGATCACGAGGCCAAGGCACACAAGGGGAGAAAAAGCAAGGTCACGCGCTCTTCCCGAGCAGGGCCATTCCTCTTCTCGTGCTCTGTGTGACAGGGCTGAGAGGTGGCATGCAGCCCCAGCCTTGCCTGCCACTCCATCCAGAGGTGCTTGGCTGACCTGGCCCCATACCCATCTCCAGGGCAGATGTGACTGCCTCAAGCTTGTACTATGGCCTCAGAGTCTGCTCAGATGGAGGGAAGAACTCTGGATACAGCTGGCCTGGCATTAGCAACCATGGGCACTGTGACTGTCCTGCCAGGTGCATGATGAGGATTGGAGTGAGGGTGGCACTTTCTGGAGCCTGAGAAATGTCTCTGCACCTGATTCGCTGGCCCAGGACTTCCAGGCACACAATCACCTCTGCTCCTCAGAACCAGCTCTAGGTTCCTACACAACTTCCCACCCAAAATCTGGAGATACTGTGGATCCAGCAGAACAAGCAGCAAGTAGAAATTTCTCTCCAGCTCCTACTTTCGCCACCTTTAGAGGTGGCCCGCAGGAAGAAGTGCAGGTTGTTGAGGATCCTTGCCAAGAGACCTTCGTCCGTGTTCTGAACAAAGCATAAATGGAAAGCAACCAACACAGGGCTTGGAATCTCCTTCAGAAGAGGTAAACTTTCATGTAACTGCCAGTGGGATGGCTCAGGGGTGCGGTGCTAGGTTCAATCCCGCTGCTGGGGGAAGACAGCAGCATCATGCAGGAAAACCTTGGACTTTTATGCGCTTCCTCAGAGGAGCAAAGTGGAGAATTACACTGGAGCAGCTGACATCACTCCTCATGCTCCAGGGAGAAATTAGGTCCAGGGCACTGGGATGCATGGGAAAGCATAACAGGGAATTCCCACAATTACACCAGATAATATTTGCGCAACTGTTCTAAAAACTCCATAGCTGAATCTTCATTAATTAGATTTGCCATCTAATGGCTATTCTTAATTCAGGAAAAATATTTTCAGAGCACTTAATGATCTGAATCCAACAGAAGCAAGGGATGTTGTTCACACATTTAAATGTCTCAAAAATCGAGGCAGGTGAGCTTAAAGGATTTCACCCCAAATTCTTTGCCTGCCAGAATCAGAACTAACTCCTGTGAGTCTGTCTTTCTGCCCTACTAAGGGGTCCAAGGATCCTCTTGGTCAATATAACCTGGAAAACAAGACAGGGAGTCCACCCAAGTGCCACTGCATTGTCTATGGTGTCAGGAAAGCCCAGGGAAGTCTCCTAGGTGGGTTTCCTGGAGATACACAGGGAGGGGAGGAAATAGAAATGAGATTAGTTTCTTCTGTGTGTTATTAGAGCAGATTTTTCCTTTTACCGCGGGGAACCTACCTCCCCTTGTCCTCTTGGAAAACAAGGAGGAAACCAGGGGATCTGAGGAGGGCAGAGAATTCTGTCTCTTCATTCAAGGTGACATCCGGTGTTGCATCCAGCTGAACCTCAGGGCCCTCCCTGAGCCTCATATGGTTGTGTGGTTGTGCTCCACAGAGGGCTTCGCTGTTTGTTGTGTCTGTACTAGAACCAGTCCAGTGGAAAGGGCTTTACTCAGAGCAAAGAAACTTTGATGGGGATGAAACGCTCCATGGATTAAGGGGTGGGACAGCCAGAGGGTGGCTATCTGAGCCCTTGATGTCACCAGTGTGGTGCAGGTTCCCTCTCTGCACATCTGGAAGTCCCAGGAGGGAGATGTGTAGAACCAGGTGCTCAGGTCCTGGGTGCGGTGGTACCCCAGCTTTCCCCTCCTTCCAGATCCTGTCCTTCTGAAGCCTTCAGCACTATGAGGCCTGGGATCCTGGTGATTTCACTTCCAAGATGGAGTTTCCTGTCTCCCGTGAGCTTCTCTACACCACAAGCTCCCACTTCTTAGGCATTTATAAAATGCCACACAGGGCATTGTTATGCCAACGTGGCTGTCAGTGGTGAGAGACAGGAAGTGCTTCCCTCTCTTTCTTAAACACACACCCAGAACTACAAGTGTATTTTGTATGTGTGCATTTTATACACGTGGCTGTGTATAATATAAAGCTTTTGATTTCCCACATGGATAAGCCTGTAATTAATAGACAGTGATTTAAAAGCCAATTAGGCTAAATGTTCTGATGGTCAATTCAGGTTTTTGTCCCTGCCCGTGAGTATATTATTTTGCTCACCTTGTGTTAAGTAGTTTGACGTAGCTAGTGCAGTTAAACGCGTCATCTGAGTGACGAACATAACAAGTCAGCCACTCATCACAATCCTGTTTCGGGACAGCACAGAGGAAGTGGCATCACTGATGACTGCATGGGCTGCACGAGTGTTCATTGGATGTCACCGGAGACAGGAGTGGAAAGGCGACTGTCTTGGGACTTCTGTGCTTCCTAATGCAAGAGATGCATTTTCAACCTGTGCGCCTGTGCGTGTGTGTGTGTGCCCGTGTGTGTGCACATGGCTGCAAAGATGTCCAAAACATTAAACTACACTCTGAATTTGGATCTGGATGATCATGGGAATCCCAGTGCTCTCACAGTAAAGTCCTCGTAAGGCTGTCTGTTCCTCTCTGTATCTATCCTCGTGAGTCCCAGCCATGACTATCTGAGCTGCTGCAGCCCTGTGTGCTAGAATAGATGTTGGCACAGCATGACCGAAAAGGGCAGGGTGCATTTGGGAGCGGCTGGGTGTGGGTGCAGGTGCCAGCTTGGTGCTACTGCTACTCGAGGCGAGGCTGGAGAGGAAAAAGGTGGCATCTTCAGAGGTTTGGCTATTCACCCCACTGTGCTACTTCCTTGGTGACTGTACACTCTTGAGTATTTCCCCTTTCTTGAATGCATTCTTCAATCCTCCATAAAGACCGTGGCTTTACTCACACTATTCACCCTATTGTAAGGTAGTCAGCAAAAGGCTCCTAGAAGGTTCTTCCAAGGGACACAGAGCAACCTTCAGTGCAGTAAATGGAACAGCAGAAAATGATGACTGCACAGTTCTTTAAACACTGCTCTCACTACCCTAAATCTTGGGTTTTAGTAATAGTAAATGCTCTATACCTCTTCTTTCTCTTTACTTGATCTGGAAGGGCCTTCAGCATAGAGAATTCGTAGTAAAATAAAAGAAATGTGGCTTTGACATTGGGGTGAGGGAAGTTTGAGTCTCACTGGATGCAGCTGATACTCAGAGTCCCCTTGAAACGCAAAAGCAGGACCCTGAGGGAGCATCTCCCCTGGAAACTGGTCCTGGAGACCCACACACCAGCTAGCAGGCATGCCTCATTCCCCTGCTGTATAAAGTTCAACTCCACAGACACAACAATGTGCTGTTCCAGATAAGGTTAGATGAGCACTGAGCAGAGCAAAACCAACTGTACAGAAAACACATATTCTTGGTTCCTAAAATTTCACATCTAAAATTTCGATGTATTTCCCATGGTTCTTTTTCTTGAGTCAAAAGCAAGTCTTGAAGAAAACTTTTTATTTCCTTTCCTAGAAGTTCTGTTTAATATGAGAAAGGCCAAATAATGAATCTGAGTTATCTATGCTGTACGTACCTCCAGTAGCTCCAGCTTAGCTTGCCGTTTTAGAGTTTCAACTCAAAATAACCCAGAGGGTCAAGTGATATTTATAACCTTCTGCACTTGCATTTAACATTATTGTGTATTCTTAGAGAAGAAATGGAAGTGGAGACATGTCCTGGCCTAGCAGCCTAGGAAGCCTAGGAAACTCTGCACGTTGATGGTATCCAACCTGTGTGACTTCTGTTTCCGTGCGTTCATGGGGAATCCTTACAATGCCTGTGACCAGGAACTGCAGAAATATTGAATATATATGACTTTAAACAAAGGACTCCAGAGGTCTGGGGATGGCTCAGGGATGGTATGCTAATCCAGCATGTGTGAAGCTTGGCTTTGATCCCTAGAACTGCAAAAAATACATATAAATGTATTTTCAAGTTAGAGTGTGTAGTGGAAGATGCATGAGTTCCAATCCTGGTGTCAACAAGGTTCAAGGTGGCTCTTCTGCACCAGGGCTTCCCAGAACAGAATGTGCTGTGAGCCTGAAGGGGTCACTCTGTGCCTCGAACATGTATAACCCAATAGTCACACTGTGGGGGACACAGAGAGGGACCATCATGTCAAGGAATGTGCTTTGAGTAGAATACATCTGTGTGTATTTCCAAATCACGGTGTAAACCTGTCTCTAAGACAGAGTTGTTTTCATCTCATTTTCACCTTGTGAAAGTTCTGAATGCAGAGAAACTTCTTAACTGGAAATCAACTCTTTCATAAAAGAAATTTCCCTTTAGAAGTTTCATTAAATTAATTGTCTCAAATTCTGAGTCTTTGCAAATAGAGATCCTGTTTTTCAAGATATTATTCCTCGGCTTTTGAACAGAGAGGGCAAAGAGAAAAAGCAGAAGCTATTTTGCGTATGACCAGGTGTGAATCTTAAATACATCCCCATAGAGGCTTGGAAGCTGTTAATGATGTGCTGGCCACGAAGATGAGTGTGGTGCAGCTGCTGTGACAAGGAGAGCACTGTCTGGGGTGGGGCTGGGCGTAGCTGCCTGCTGTGACCTGGTGGCCTTGTCTCCCAGCTAGTGTTGCGCGAACTCAGGAATCATGGCCCAGTGAAGACCCAGTTGGGATGACCTATAAGCAAAATGACTGCGTGGTTTATGAAAACATATGAAAAAACTAAAAAACAAAATAAATAGCATGCATCTGTTGACTGTTTGCAGTAGCTCACATGATCTCCTCAGGCCTGATACCATTGCTTCACACATTTAGTTAGGCAAACAGATTTGCGGAGGCCTGCACACATCTCCGGAACCAGACATTTGACAATGAAAATCAAAGATCACACAGTAAGGAAAGTGACTGTTGCAGGTACTGGTGGTTTTTTAAGTGCTTGCTCATGGCTTAAGCAGTTTCACTGGGCACCCCAAGCACGCTTCATCTTGACAGGTGGTCTCTCCCACCCACTAGACCCCTCTGCTTCTGCATACAGGAAGGTCTCCAGAGAGAGGCTTTCACAGGGAGTGCACCGTGGACAGAGTGAAGATCAGCTGGGTTGTGGGGCTGTGGTCTCAGTTCCAAGATGGGGAAGAAGTAGGCAGAGGGGCAGGATGAGGAAGATCTCCCTGAGGTGGTAACAGATAGACAGCTCTGCACAGCGTGATTCTCAGGCAAGGAGGGAAGGCATGCAGAGGCCAGAGACCAGAAGGCTGAGAAGGTAGAGAGAGCTGAGATGGGACAGGACCAGGACACAGGGGCAGAGAGCCTGCTGGGCTGTGGGGGAATCTGAGACTCTGCCCTGATGTGTTGGAGGGTCCAAACTTCACCACATTGTCCTCAGCCTCTTCCAGAGCTCATTTTGTCACTACAACATCATATAAGAGCTGGACACTTTCCCAGTCATGCTGGCCCTACTATCCTGTGACTGTAAGGGGATAAGCCTGATTTCCTCACTGGTCTAATGTGCATGAGTTGTTATTAATCATGGACACTGGGGACTCCTCTGGAAGGAAACCTGTGACATCACTGTAGAAGAGAGGGCATCTCCCTTCCTAAGAGCTCAGAGGCCCTTAGAAAACAAAGGAGGTGCTAGGCATCCTGGGGCCTGGGCTCCAGCAGCACCAGGGCCTTGGTCTGGAAGGAGCGGGCCCCAGAGGAGTGCCCAGGGCAGGACTGAAGAGGAAAGGAACTTAAAACAGCTCATAAAGACCTCAGCTTTCTGCACAAGACTGCAACCAAAGGTCAGACCTGGGGTACATGAGGAGCACAAAGTGTTATGATACAATTCACATACCATGAGGTCTACCCTTTCAGAGTGTGAAAGTCAGTGGTTCTTAGTATAGTCACCAAAGTGTGGGGTTATCACAACCAATCTTAACACATTTCCATCACAGAAAAAGAAATCCCTGACCTATTAGCAATCATTTCTCAAACCTCTCCCTGTCTCTGAAGACCAGAAATGCAAGGCATGCTCTGGATGTGGAGGGAATCATGCACTAGGGGACCTTTGGGTTTGGATCCTATGACATCACTTGCTCAGATGGCATCTGTGTGTGACCATGTATCACTGCTTTTTGTTGCTCACTGATGATTCCATCACAGGGATCTGCCACATTTTCTTTATCCACTTTTCTGTTGATAGAACCTGCAGTGTTTTAATTGTAATGCTGCTACGATTGTTCATGTGCAAGTGTAAGTGTGGATATTGCTTTCAGTTCCTTTCACGGATTTATTGGCTATCTCTGTATCTTCTTTTGGATAAGCATCTGCTCCAGTGCTAATTTTAAAACTGGGCTTTGCTTTATGACTGAACTGAAAGAGTTCTGTGGATACAAGTTCTTGACCAGACATATGATTTGCAAGTATTTTCTCCCATCTGTGGTTGTCTTTTACTTTCTTGGTCATAAATTCCTCATAGTACAAAAATTTTTAATTTTGATGAAGCCTATCTATTTATCTAGTTTTCCTTTAGTCACTTTTGCTTGAGGTGTCATATCTAAAGAGCCAAAGCCATGGAGATTTACATCTATGTTTCCTTCCATCAGTTTGTAGATTTAGCTTCTGTAATTGCATCTTTCATCAGTTCTGAGCTGATTTTTATCCATGGGGTGAGGTAGGGGTCCGAGCCTACCTGCATGTGACTCTCTAGTTGTACTGGTCCCTGTGTTCCTTCTCATCCACTCATCTTGTTGAAAATCAACTGACCATAAAAATGAGGATTTATGTTTAGAATTCTATTCTATTGATCTCTGGGTCTGTGTGTCTGTCCTATACAAGCAGCAAATGATCATGAATTTATCCTTTTGAGTGAATTTTTAAATGGGCACATATAAGTCTTTCAACTTGTCTTTTTAAAAAAATATATCATTGCAGCTGCTTTGGGTCCACTGAGGCTCCATATCTATCTTAGTTTCAGCTCATCAGTTTTTGCAAAAAAAAAAAAAAAAAAAAAAAAAGGAAGCTGGTGTTGATAAGATGTTAAATATCTAATTTGGGGAAATATTGCTATCTTAACAATACTGTTTTCCAATCTATGAAAGTGTGTTATTTATTGTTATTTTCCTTCAATAATATTTCATATTTAGTATACTAGCTTTGCATGTCTTTGTTAGATTTATTGACATGTATTTTATTCTCTTTGATGCTACTTTAAATGGAATGTTTTAGAAAATCTCATTTTCAGATTGTTCATTAATGTGTATAGAAATACAACAGATTTTTAAATATTGATCATGTATCCTAAATATTGATCATGTATCCTAAAACCTTGCTAAGTACATTTATTAGCTTTAAATAGAATTTAGCTTTTAATAGAATTTTTGTGATCTCTTTGGGATTTTTATATATACAAGATCAAGTCATCTTCAGGTAGAGATAATTGTATTTCTTCCTCTCAGTTTGATTGCTCTTCTTTCTTTTTCTAGCCTGGTTTGTCCGACCAAAACCTATGGCAAAGTACTGAACAGAGAAGTAAAAGCAAGCATTTTTGTCTCACCCTGATATTCAGGGAAAATTTATCATCTTCCATCTTTATGACGTTTTAGACATCCTTTATGGTTTAGAGGAAGTGCCAATCTGTTCTTAGTTTTTGAGTGTTTTTATGATGAAAGGGTGTTGGAATTTTTCCAAGGCATTTTCTATATCTATTAATGATTGTGTGGTTTTTAATATTTACACCATTACCATGGTGCATAACACTGGTTGGATTTCTTATGTTGAGCCACTGTTACATTACTGGAATAAATCCAAGTTAGTTATGCTGTATAATTTGCTTTTCCTGTATTGATTTTGCTTTACTAGTGTTTTGTCAAACTGTTTATTTATATTAATAAACCCTACTGAGCCCTAATTTTCTTTTTCTTTTTTTTAACGGAAATTTTTTTTTTTTAAACTGGGAAGCGAACTCATGAACTTGCCCTTGCCAGGCAGATGCTTGTGCCACTGGGCTATATCCCTAGCCTAGAGCCATAATTTTCTTGTGACATCTTTTTCTGACCTTGCAGTCAGAGTTGTAATGACTTCATAGACGGTGTAATTAAATATTTCCTCCTTTTACATTCTTTAGGAGGATTCTGTGAAGAACTGCTAACACTTCTTTAAAGATTTGGTAGAATTTACCAGCTGAATGGAATCTGATCTTGGTTTTTCCTTTGTAAATCTTTCTGTTGTCGATGTTGTTAATCCGATCTCTTCAGTTTTTACAGGTCTATTCAGGTTTCCATTTCTTCTTCAGACATTTTGGTGGATTATCTGAAGAAAGTTGTCCATTTCAGATAAATTATGTGAACCAAATAGATTATCTGAATGTTGATATATAACTATTCATAGCATTTCCTGATATTATAATGTCCTTTCTTTCATTGCTGGTTTTACTGGTTTTTGTCTTCTCTTTTCCTTGGTTAATCAGGCTAAAACTCGTCAGTTTTGTTGGTCTGGTGCAAGAATCACCCTTGGTTTTATTGAATTTGTTAATTTACCATTTCATTTATTTGTGCTTTAGTATTTCTTTCCCTCCACTTGTTTTGACTTTAGCTTGTTCTAATTTTTTACACTCATAAAACACAGGGGTACCTCATTTTACAAACTAATTTGTTTTATGATTTAGGAGGAGCTGGCTGTGTTTGTATTTATGTGGAGAAGATGGTTGTGGTTGTGTTTGTCATTCAGTGTGGAGTTTGCAAATGGAAGCAAAATTCTGCTGAACACTTTTGTTTGTGAAACAAATTGTTTACAAACAGAAGCATTTGTGAACTGAGTGAGGTGTTACTGTAGGTGAAGGCACTGAAATAAGATATTTCTTTTTTCACCTGAAAATGTAGGTTTTTACAGTCATAAATTTCCCTTTAAGAAATGTCTTAGTCATCATTTCATGAGTTTTAATAGTGGTTTTTGTTTTATTCATCTGAAAATATTTTCCAATTTCCCTTACAATTATTTCTTTTTTGATGGATTTGTTACTGGAAGTGTGTTGTTTAATTTATACTTACTAGTGATTTTTTTTCTTATCATTATTTTCTAGCATTATTCCTTTGTGGTCAGAGAACACACTTTGTATGATTTTAAGCCTTTTTAATTTTTAGAGATTTGCTGGATATGGTGGCACACCCTTGCAATCCCAGTACTTGGGAGGCTGAGGCAGGAGGATTGTTGTGAGTCTGAGACCAGCCTGGGCTACAAACTGAGCTCAAGGCCAGCCTGAACTGCATAGCAAGACCCTGTCTCAAAAAAAATTTTTTTTAGAGGTTTATCTTATGTTCCGTATGGGGTCCACCTTGGAGAATATTCTATGAACTTATGAAAGATATATATTCTGCTTTTGTTGGAGTGTTCTATATATGTTTGTGAATTCTAGATGTTTATAGTGTTGTCCAAGTTTTCTTTTTTGGTACCACGGATTGAACTCACAACTTGTGCTTGCCAGGCAGGGGCTGTGCCACTGAGCTATAACACTGGCTCTGTTGTCCAAGTTTTTCCGCTCCCTTTCAAGACTGTCTAATTGTTATAGCTCTTATTCAGATGGGCTGTGGGAATTTTCAGATGCTACTTTTGAATTGCCTGTTTTTCTTCAATTCTTTCAGGTTGAGGTTCTGTGCTTTTAATTCCTAGATCTTCTTGAGTAATTGATTCTTTTTATCATAATACAGTGGTTTTGATGTACCCTTATGAACAACTTCGGTGTTAAAATCTATTTCACTTGGTTCCAGCCACTGTAGCTCCTTTCCCTATGTCGTCTCCCGTCTTTGTCACCCCATTTGTGTCTCTGAGTCGGTGGTTTATCTCCTTTGGACAGTGTTGGTTCACCTTTGCATCATGATTTTGTTCTTTTATCTTTTGATTGGATTAATCCACTCATCCCTGATGCTATTATCAGAATAATAGGATTTATACCTGCCATTTTACTCTTTATTTCTATGTCTTGTGTCCTTTTTGTTTCTTTTTCTGCCACATTTTGTGTTAAATAAACACATTTTTCTTTTCTTGCTGTGTCTCCTCCTATATTCTCTTAAGTTACTTTCTTAGTAGCTGCTATGAGAATTACAATTGTTATGAATTTATAATAGTCTTGTTCAAATTAACACACATTTTATTTTAATAGTGTACAAAACCTTTGCCCCTTATGACTCCATTATGTCCCTCTGCTTTATGCTATTAATGTCATATAGATTGCAGCCTTACGCATGGCCTATATTCCTCAACTTCAGCTTTATGATTATTGCTTAATGTAGTTAATGCTAAATAATACAGCAGAAAAAGACGTCATGATAAAAGATGTTTCTAGTGTCTTTTATCTTTACCTATGAAATTACATTTTCAGGTATTTGATAATTCATATAGATTTAAGGTTGCCAGCCAGTGTCCTTCTATAATTCTCACCTAGACTCTCTCTGGTATTTCTTGTAAGACTGGAAAGAAACTAGTTTCTGTTTTTCTAAGAATGTTTTAACTTGTCCTTCAGTTCTAACGGAGTTTTGTTCAAAAGAGGATTCTTGCTCAGAAGAGTCTTTCTTTCGTACTCTGACTCTGACATCATGCTGCCTTCCAGCAGCCAGTTTCTGATGAGACATCTGTGGATAATCTCACAGGAATCCCATGTATGTGATATGCCGCTTCTCTTGCCCTGCTTTTTGTCTTTGTCTTTGGATTTCAGCAGTTTGATTACAAAGTATATAGATACGGATCCCCCTTGGATGATCAGATTTGATGTTCCCTGGTCTTTCTGATGATGTGGATCAACATTTTTCATTGAATTTTGGAAGTTTAGGCCATGATTTTTCCCACTGTTCCTTTTAGAACCTCATCTCTTTCCTCATCTTGTGACACCCATCACAAATGTGTCCTTTCACCTTTTTTAGTCCCATTGTTTGGGTACTCTTTCATTTTTCTTCATTCTTTATCTTTCTCTTCTTTCAGTGAAGGATCTCAATTTATCTATTTACAAATTTGTTCATTCTTATCTTCTGCTGTCTTAAAATTGCTATTGCACCCCTCTAATGAATTTTTCATTTCAGTTAGTTTACTTGTCAACTCCAAAGTTTATATTTTTAAAAATCTTTTTTGTTGATATTTTTTAGTTAGTGAGACATTGGTCTTGTAACTTCATTTAGTTGCTTTATTTTCCCCACCTGCCATGGTTGGACCAGGGCAAGCAGAGAGGGGACAGCAGGTTTCCAGGGGAAAAGAAGAGACAAAGATCATAACTCAAGGACATTTGCACACAAGCACCCCTTTCCCTGGTGCAGAGGCACCAGATAACAGTGCATACTGGATGTGTGAGACATGTCAGGAGGATATCACATCATGGAATTTAACCATTTCTCTAGACCTTTCCTTTGTTGCTAAAAACTTAAATGCAGTCCTCCCTTAGGTCTCATGACTTCCTTTTGCAAAGGGGGATGTGTGCAAGGAACTAAATTCCAAAGTGCCCTCTCAACGGTCTCAATGTCCTTTGCAATCTCATTCATGAATTCCATGGGCCATGTGGTCATTTGTTCTTGCCTCATCTGTCACCCTCCCCATGTGGCCAGAGGGGCGGTGCACCCTCCAGTCTGAGACACAAAGACCTGGTCCATGCAGACTGCTCAGAATTCTTCACCTTAAGGTCACACCTCCTGTGTGCCACAAGGACCTTGGCCATCTCTCCTCAGAGACAACATGTTGTTCTTGTCCCGGAGGCCTAACGTCACCCAGGCTGGAGGTTAGAGATGACAGAGGCCTGGGCCCCAAAGCATGTGCCCAGCTTCACCTCTATCTGAGCAGACCTCAAGTCCACCTTGACACTTTCACTGTTTCAAAGACCATAAAGTAACTGGGAGACAGCTGCTCAGTACACTACTTAGACCACGTGGGTTATTTGGCCAATGAAATCTGATTGAACAAAGACCTTTATGGCAGCATTTTTCCAAACTGACAACAGGGAATGTGAAAACTGAAAAGTTTTCATAAAATCACCAGATTTTCAGAGGCAGATGCGCTCCTGAAGGGTGCTTTGGTCTGGCCATGGAACCCCAGGAAGTGGTATGGACAGCACCACAGAGGGTGAGGAAACTACCACAGGCTGAGGGTCATGGGTGACAGTCACTCCCTGTCTCCTCTGCCTGTCCAGTGATCCATGAGGAAGCCCAGGCCATGAGGGCCAGGTCCCTCGGGGGCTGCCACCACTCTGTTCCTCTCATGAGCTCTCAATCCTGACTGCACAAGGCCTCTTTCCTTTCTCTCCCCTGCTGGTTGTTTCTGCAGAGCAGACTCCACTGGGGCAGTGGTTTGTGACATGCACACGAGGACTTAAAGTTTCCGGTTATGTCTTGTCCTGGGTGCCTCCTCACAGCTCCATCCTGAGCAGGCCCTGTGCAGGGCACGTGTATGACCTGCTTCTGGGAGAGGTCGTCTGACCCCAAGGCACACATTCTTGATGCTGGTCCTGGCTCCCCTGCTCTGCACCCAGCTGAGTGTGTCCCTTGCTGTGTGCTGCACATGCTGCCTGAACCACTGTGCAGTGCCTTCTAACAACAGTGCACACAAAGCTCCCAGAGCCTAGAGTGGTCACATGGGGCACAGAGGAGTTGGCCCGGCTCTACTGCACCTCAGACAGAAGTGAACACTTGGCCAGCATTGTCTGAAGGCACCTTGCTCTCTTGTGTGTCTCACATCGGGACTGAGACATTCATGCAACAAGGGATGGGACAGCAGTGGCTTCCTGGGTGACTCCAGTGATGGGCTCTGGGTGGGGAGCTTCTTACCTGGAGGCTTGGGGCCTTCAAGGTTAAAACCCCAAGCCAGGTGGACATGTCACCTCTGGGGACCAAACTTCAGGGGCTACACATTGTCACTTCTGCCATTTCCTATGGGTCCAGGGGGCCACACCAGTGCACCCAGGTGCAAAAAGGGAGCTCTGGGCCCAGATCTCATGGGTCAATGGCAGCCTTGCCCTGGGAGCCAGCATGAGGACAAGAGATGTTAAAACACAGCCCAGGAGTCCTGACAGGTGACAAGGTGTTCCTTGGGGTGGGGGAGGCCCTGTTTCACCTGCAGACTCCTCCTCAACACTCCCAGATGTGCACAGCTGTATACAGAAAGCATCCAGTGCTGTGCCTGTAGGAACAACTTTAGGTCAGCTTGCATGCTAGCAGGAGAGAGAGAAGAAACACACTCACCAAGGCCTCGTGGGCTCAGAGGGATAGGCGGCCACGGCCTTTCCTCTGGTCCTGCTGGGTGGATGGATGGGTGGGTGGAGACACAAGCGGGACAGGGTCACACGGGGCTGCAGTGCCCTAGGCTTCCTTCAAGAGGATGAGGTGGGTAGTGGCACTGAGTCGGGGTGGTGTTCTCCACTCCACGGGGCACTCCTCCCCCCAGGCTGGTTCTGGAGCAGAGCATGGTAATGCTCAGAGCTCTGCATCATTTTTTTTTCCTCGGACAGAAACCTGCTTCCCCAGAAGTGAAATTACTGCCTCTTCCAAGAGGCGGTGATGATGCCAGCCAGGCTTGGCCATGCCAGCACCCTGCTGCTGCCACTCCTTCCTGGATTCTTTAACAAGTTGGCTTGGGACTGAGGAGAGGAAATCAGGGACGTTTTTATTCCTCCCACTGAAGGTTTTTCTGGCAAGTCCCACCATGAGCCCCTGTGCAAATGGGAACCTGGATCCCAAAATCCACTGCAACCAGGCAAGATATCGGGCCCTGTGAACAGCTGGGGGACATTTGGGAGTCCCTTGCCATCTGCAGGGAGGAAGGACTCATCTTTATCTAGTGAATCAGTATTTTGTCTTTTTAGGACAGAAGGAGTTGTACTCACATTTCTGATGTCAAATGCAGTAAGACAAGCACAAGCATCCAATTTAACATTTCGAGAGTGAGCTGTGGGCTCAGAAATGAGAGAACAATGTGTCCCAGACTGCAGTGCGACAGCCCTCTGACAGCCTCTTTGCATCCTTTATTCTGGTGAGCACTGGTATTTGCTGCCCACAGCCCTGGTGACAGCAAACAAGGCCACAGTGGAATTGGCCCTGGGACACAGCTGTGGCCATGCGGGTTGGTCATGGGACGTTGGGACTGTTTACCTGAGAAGGAATCCAAGAGGCCATAGGGCCAGCACTAGGTCTGTGGGCTAGGAGACTATGCCTGGCTACTGAGAGCTCAGGGTTGTACATATTGTCCATGCCAGCCGCTTTCAGGGACAAGCAGGACCCCCTCAGTGAGAGGTGCTCTGCAAACAGAGGTCACCTCCCAGTCACTTTCAGACAGGAAAGAAAGTGGACAAAAGGGCGGCATCACATGTGCCTGTGACACGGCCTCCAAGGCAGTGACAGAACTTGCACATCTGGTCACTGCTAGGAAGCAGGGGAAGTTGTCAAGCAGACACATACTCACACTCACAAGAGATACACATGTGTTCATACCCACACACGTGTGTTTCCACACTGAGACATGCACGCACACACTCTCACTAGTACAGACCACACTCACACACAGCTGCACATGGTACACACTGGAAACGCATTGTACACCCATCCACACACACATTCACATGCAGCCACTCACAACTGTGCACATCTACAAACATGCACACAAATTCACACAAGCACATGCACACATTCAGACACACACAGGTATACACACAAATTCACATGCATCATACACACATATTTACACACAAATCTAAAACCAGACTAGTATGAACATATGTTCATATACATAGGCCTGCACAAACATACAAGCAATTCCATCAGTGTACACCAACATGCACTCACATACCACACTCACCAGTGTGGCACACACCTCTCACCTCAGCCTTACACTCTCACACGCGTATACACATCTTCACATGAACACAGATGTAAGTACCTTCCCGCACACACACACACACACACACACACACACACACACATCATCTCCTACACGCCCACATTCTCCATTAACAGATACACTTGTAGACACACACTAAGGTATGCCTCACATGCAGATGTGTGAGTGTGTGACTGGTTCTTCAGGACACTTGTAGAAAGTGCAGGTCACATCCAGAAACCACTGCCACCTCCACATCTGGGGACCATGCCTTGCAGCGCCCACCCAGCTCGGCTGCTCCTGGGTTCCCCTGATGCCTGGAGGATGTGGGTGGAAGGGGGCTTGATCCTTTCCTTCCTATCCCAGCATGTGGACGGCCCCCACTGGGGTGGCGGAAGCCTCCATGGGCTGCAGGGTGCTGTCCTTGGTCAGCTGAACCTCCTGGCCAGGCTGATGGAGGCTGAGGGTCAGATGAGCCATCCACGTCTTCCTGTTTGATTACCTGTGCTGTCAGCTGGCGTTTACCCTATGCAAACTCTCCCTCCTGCTTCCTTCCCAGGTGCCTCTGTGCCAAGCACATGACACAGCGTGAGGGTGATGCGGAGGGAGCCACCTCTGGTGAGCTTGGCACCTTCTTCTGCAGCGAGCTCTGCTCCGGGGCCAGCCAGGGCTGTGGACAGAGAGGGCAGTCAGGACCCCTTCCCTGGGTTAGCAGTACATGTCATGGACTGGGCATGATTAAATTACTCAAATATTTCAGTTACAACATTTTCATTAAAATAAGAAGGAGTAGTACTTTTTAAACCAACCAAATGGCTCACTACTCTCCTCCTTACCTTCTGTCCTTATCCTTATGGCAGTGAACAAAGTTACTAGAATTTGTAAACCATCCACATGAACTTCTTTGAACCCTGGAGTTCTGTCATTCTCTACAATAATCAGACCCTTCAGTGAATACTGACTGCCTTAGTCAGGGTTCTGTTGAGGAACAGGCTCAATATAAAACGTACGTCTCACTGAACAAGGGTTTATGAGGTGGATTCACAGGATCAGAGGTGGAAGAGTCACAGTGACAGTGTTCAGGCTACACAATCAGAGAATCTAGTAGCAGCTGTAGGCTGAAGGCCTGGAACTCACCACAGTCAGCTGTGAGAGTCTGCACAGGAAGCCTGAAGAGTCTGCATGGGAAGTTGAAGGAACTGAGACCAACATTCAAAGGCAATGGTGAAGACTAGACACCTTCTTCCTCTTTCCCTTTTTATTCCATGTAGGCTCGAAGTCTGTTGGTCGGTGCCATCCACACCTGGGGGCCCTTCCCCTTTAGTTTGTTGGCATACATGTCAGTCATCGGCAGACATGCCCAGAGCTTACTAATCAGCTAGGTGCAAGTCAAACAGACACAACAGAATGAACAATCACACTGTGTTGCTAGTAAAACTGGAAAATACACAGTAAAATAGAGCTGCATAAATATGTGGCCTTTTGTGTGTATGAGGTGAAATATGCACAACATAATGTATTAGTTAATATTCCTGTTGTGGGTCACAGTACCAGGACCCCAGAACTTAAAGGAGGAGAGATTTATTTGGCTCACAGTTTAAGGGAAGTCAGTCCATGGTCAGCTGGCTCCAGAGCAGGAAAATCATGGCAAAAGGGAGTGCTGGAGCAAAGTTTCCCAGCTCATGGTGGCATGGAAGCAGAGCCCGAAACAGTGCCAGAGAGGAAGGGCCCAGGGACCAACACAGACCCCAAGGTCGGTCCTCTATGATCCACTCAGAAGTACTTAGAAGGGTCTCTACCAGTCTCCAGGGTGGATTTCAAAGCCATTCAAGCTGTCGCTACACCCTGGCCCCCACACAAGACCTTTGCCATGTTGGTCCCTTTTAATTCCGTAGCTTGACAGCATCAGGTGCGTGTACAGTGCTGTGCAGCCAGCTCCACCATTCATTTCTGAAACTTCCCCATTTTGCAAAACCAAACCTCTATTGCCATTATTGCCATTACATAACACCCTGTGCCTCCTTTCTCTATTCCCGCACCTTTGGTAGCCACCGTGCTACTTCCTGTCCTGTGGATCTGACTGCTCTAGGGACATTATGGGAGTAGAACTGTTTGGTATCTGCCTTTTAGTGAGTGGCTTCTTTCACTTACAGTAATATCCTCAGCTTTCATTCAATGTTGGCAGTACTGTCCAAATTTTCTTTCTTTTTAGGGCTATATACTATCCCATTATGCACATGAGTCATGTTTTATGTACTCATTCATCAATTGAGGAGAAATGGAGTCATTTTGTTTTGTGATTATTGTGAGTGATGCTGGAAAAAACAGTAATGTTGACAGTCTTTTAAAAAACATTTAAGGGGCTGGGGATATAGCTCAGTGGAATAAGCGCTTGCCTAGCAAGCGCAGGGTCCTGAGTTCAATCCCCAGTACCACAAAAGAAAAAAAAAACAAAAATAAACAAACAAAAAAAAAACAATAAAAAACATTTAACTACAGCCAGGTATAGTGGCTCATGTCTGTAATCCTAGCACCCTGAGAGGCTGAGGCAGGATGCTAGAAATTTCTAGTCCTTCCTCAGCAACTTAGCAAGATTGGCCCAAAATAAAAATAGAAAATGATGGGGATGTGGCTTAGTCTGAAGGCCCTGGGTTCCTTTTCTAGTCACCCATGAACACACATGCACATGCCCCACTTTCCCCATCTGGCCTTGTCCCCTTTGTGTGTTGGGCTAATGCTTGCCACCAGGTACTCTGCTTGGTTGTCGTTATCTGGTTGAATATTTGGGAGGATGTAGCCAGACAAGCAATATTGTTTTCTTTTACAGATCGGGCACTGAGGCTCAGACAGTCCAATTCATTGCCCCAAGGTCACACAGTAGAACCTGCCATAGCAGGAAAAGCCCAGTCATTGCTGACTTGAGGACACTGATTCCTTCCTCCATCCTTGTGATTCATTGAGTGCCACTGTCCTCAGGGTGCTCCAGAGGATACTGAGGGTCACTGACTCTAGAAGTGGCCAGATACTGGGCCCTCCATAGTTCTGACCCCCAAGGGAGGGACGTGTCTTCTGCAGAACAGGAGAGTGGGGTGGTGACAGTGTAAACAGGAAGATAGTGGATGACCAGGTAACCAGTCTTTTAAGTTATGACCACAACTACTCAAGGATGGATGGAATGGTGGCAGAGTTTTCATTGTTTGTTTACTTTATTTCAATTATGTTTTGCAGCACTGGGGATGGCACCCAGGACTGGGTACAACCCAGGCCAGTGCCACGCTGCCAGGCATTAGGCCCCCACCCAGGTCAGGGGGTGTGACTTCACATCCATGGCTGGCCCTTCCCTGATGTGCTCTGAGGTTGAGGCCCTTCTGGCCAGACTCATGGAGCATGTGCTTTCTTCTCTGAGCACTGCCACTTTACATCTAGGGAGCTATGAATTCGAGTGTGGTTACCACTGGGCAACATGGTTGACCAGAAGGATGGACTTGCGGGCCGCTGCTTTATCCACACCACAACAAATGTCTCTGCTGAAACCAGAAACCTTGGGCCCTGCTGGGTGTCACATCTGGGAGCCTGAGCAGGGAGGTTTCCCCAGCAAAAGGAAGGAACATGGTCCACAACTCAGAGCGGGAGTTCAGTTACATGACACCCAGGGAGCCCTTGGTTGACACAAGTGTGGGGTACTCCTGGGGCAGGTGATCCCTGAACACAAGCAGGACTATTCCCTAGGGCCTTGAATTTATGCCAAGCGGAGCCTGAGGGCTGAGCAACCCTGTTGACCCCCTCTGGAGGGCTGTTTCATCACACTGAGGATCACACTATTTCATCGTAGAGGGGCTATGGGAAGTAAATCCCGGTGTTAAGCTGTTAGCACGAGGCTAAGCTGTTCGGTTGTCAACAACTTCAATAGTACAGATGCTAAAGAGTAAAACACGAAACCTTGAAAGCTTGTGTGGATAAAAACAAAGTTGATGACCCACTGTTTCAAGTGCAGGTGGACTTTCTGTCAAACTTAAATGTATTTCAAAATGTCAAAGCTCATGACGTGTTCCCTTATTTCAGTGGTTCTAAAAAATACAAGTACAAAGACTTATGACCTCACAAGGGCTTTTCTTTCTGGCTGGGGACTAGGGCGAGGATGGAGAGTGAAGGGCACCCTGCTGGGGCTGCTAATTAGAGCAATCAGGAAGCAGTTGTCTCCATTAGGAGCTGTGGAGAGGTCAGCAATGAACATAATTGCCAAGAAAAGGAAAAGAAGTCATTGAGTGCAGCAAAGGACGCTACAAAACGCTCTACTCAGAGCAGAAAGGACCAGGACATGCTGTCACTGGTGCACACTTCCCAGCACACTGCTCTGTACCAGAGGTTTTACAGCTTGACCTCCCCTCCGTGGTCACACTGCACTCTCATAAGTGTGACCAGAACATCCACAACAGAAATGCTGTCACCATGTGCCTGGAGGACATTCATGGAGCTGCACAGATGGCCTGGAGCAAGGCCACCCAGCAATCCTCTGAACCTCGTGGTAGCCTTGGAAGATGCAAAAATCTGAAGGACCCCATGACGTGTGTCTTTGCATCTCAAACACTGAAATGTCTGATGCACACTGAAAGTGCCGATGCTTAAGTTGGTGCAAGGAGACATAACAGGGATGTCAGCATCCAACAACATCAGTGTCAAATATCCCAACAGAATTCAAAGCTTATCAGATGATCCCTGAAGTAAAACAGTGAGCAGTGGTCCTCCAATCTCCTGTCAGTTGGGGCTGTGGCCACATGGGAGCACCTTGCCTTTCATCCTCACCTTCATGGCAACAGCACCCAGATCTTGAGAATACAAGCTGTGATCCACAAGGAAGGCGAGTGTTTAAATTTTAAAATTTTATTACCACAAAGGCACAGTGCCATGAATCCCTCTCAGAACTCATCTCCTCGCTTTGAATGCACTCATCCTACCTGCTTACCAGTTTCTTCAATAGCTCTGGAGTCCTCTTCTCTGAGTGTCTTTATTTGCACTGTCCTGGTTGCCTCAGTGTCCTGGATGGATTAAAAACTTTGACATTTCAAGGTCATTTTGATTCTAGGGAAGAGCCAGAATTACATAGTGCCGGGTGTAATAAGGTAGATGAGGACATCCACTCTGATAGGTGGATGAGGACACTGTCAGACTTTTACAAGCCTATCTCTCCACTGGATGGCATTCAGCAGCAGCATTCACTGTACGTTTGATCACGCCCCTGAAAGAGGACTCCAGAGCCTCTTCAGAAAGTGGCATGGATGATGGGCTAACTGTGCTGGAATCAAGGGGGGTATTTTGAGGGGCATTCACAGCAGTGTATCTTTTACTGTAATAAACTTTAACATTTAAACACTCATTGTATATTTCTATCACACTATGTATCCTCCTATTCTTCCCACAAGATGGGGCCTTAGAACCCAGTGGCCTAGCTCTGTGGTCCCTGCCACCAGCCCAGTGCCCATCTGGAGGGCAGGCTGGTGTCCTGCCTTCCTCTCATGCCTCCTGTCTGAGGGACGTGGACCACGTGTGGGCCAAGGCCAGGACTATACCTGCTCAGGGCGGGGCGCTGGTGCTCAGGCCCCACTCCCTGCTCAGCTCTAACCTTCTGCCTCCCCAGCTGCCTCTCTGCAGCCTTCAGGCCTCACCCCACTTCTATCCTAACTGATTGGCACAGTCAGAAATAAGACTCAGCCCACCAAATTTCCCAAAATTTGCCAGAAATATAACTTTACCAGTTGTAACCTTTATGCTGTCAAACTTTACAGCCTTTGTGACTTTTTTTTATTTTAAAGTAAAAGAATGAAAACATATTAACAAACACAGGTACATTTAGAAAATAACACAAAAACAATACAGAATTTCAGACAAGGTGATAGGAAATTAACAGTGGTTGTTGTGTTGCATATTGATATCTTCACATTGGATACTGAGGCAAAGGAATATAGACATGTAAGATTGATCAAACATTTAAACATTAACTGTTCCTTTCTCTCTTATTTTGGCGGCATCAGGATCAAACTCAGAGCCTTGTGCTTGTCAGGCAGGCACTTGCACCACTGAGCTATATCCCCAGCCCCTAGGTGTTCCTTTCAATAGAGCTATAAAAGTAGTACAACTGTGTTAGCTATTGTGTGTATACATATATAGATATTTTTCTCCTTTCTTTTCTCTTTTCCCACATCCCAGTTATTCTTTCCTATTGAACAGTTCTCTTTCCTTTCACAATGCCTATTATATCTCCTAGATTTTATTCACTCTTTCAGGTTCTTACACTAGTGAGACAATATGGTGTTTATACATGCTGGTCTGATTTATTTCACTTCTGATTACAATTTCTGTTTATGTCCATTTTCCTATAAAAGCCTCAAGATTATCTTTCTTTATAGCTGAGTAATATTCCATTATGTAAAAATACAACTTTTTGATCCATTCCTCAGTTGATGGGCATTTGGGTTACTTCCAAGATTTAGCTATTACACATTGTGCTGCTATAAACATGGGTGCCCATATATGATGTTTTCAGTACTTTACCAGTTTTAAAAACTCTTGCCAGAAAGACAGGTGCAGAACTAATCATAGCTCCTTAGAACTGGAGCTCTTGAAGGTCAAGCATGACAGAAGCTGACAGGGACACAAGTCAGGTACCCATACGGGGCATCTCTAGCCTCAAACCCAGGCTCCCTGCAGGATGGCACCTGAGAGCTGCGTGCCGCTCACCTGCCTAAGCCCCTGTTCTTCCTGTACACGCAACATCAATTGACCAGTGTTTGCTGAGGGCCTGCTGGAAGTAGAGCACCTCTTAGAAGGACCCCAAGAAGCTAAAACAAAGAAGCAAGAGAGACAGTCATCCCAGGGTCTGTCACCATAGCATCAGACAAAGGTGCTTTGCAGAATTTGCTGATTCCACTCTATCCTATTATTTTGGAAGCAGAAATTTAGCTCTCAGTAAAAAGGAATGTTAATGTCTTTATTTAGCAAATGATTGCTGGGTGCTGGGGCAGTGAAGCCAGTGTGGAAAGTGGGAATGAACGCTGTACCCATCCAGGGTCAGGACAGGTATCTCCATGTCTGACTCAGGACCAGGCTGCCCTGAGCACGGTGGAGAGTCTCGGAGTCTGTAGTTAATGTGGGAGGGGTGGTAGTATTCAGGCTTCAGCTGCCACCTCTTGGGTCCCAATCACTGTCCCTGCAGTGATGTGAGGCCACCTGGGTCTGCATTTCATGGACCTGGGCGGGCACCGTGTTTTCTCTCTCGCTGTTGATCTTTTATTTCCACACCTAACAACAAGGACATGGATGCTCCTCCCTGTCGCCTCTGTTAGGGAGGTGCTCAGCCCTGTGCAAAGTCCTGGATGGAGCAGGACCACACTGGGTGCTCTGGGCTCATTGTCCTGCCAGGCAATGGGGTCCCCTGGCGAGGACGCCATCATGTCCCATGAAAAAGGCCCTGGATCAGAGCCACCTCAGGCTTGGGAGTTGGGACTGACCTCTCCTGTGGACTGTTTAGGGGGACACGCAGGACATATCAGTGCAGCCAACAGCAAGTGTCAGTCAGGCCCGGGCTGCAGGGGTCCTCATATTATTACCTCATAAGCTCCCTGGGGCCTCAGGCAAACACAGCCTTCCCAGTGCAGGAAATAATGTCCCTTGACATGAAAAGCCCCGTGACAGCAGTGCTTGCTCCCTTCACACTACAGCAGCTGGGCCAGGCCTCCTGCGGGGGCATGGGGTTGGTGGTGGGGCTCAGGTGGCCAGGGATGTGGATTGGGCCTGCAGGCGGTGCCCAGGCTGCAAGGGCAGACTTCCTCCCCAGCCTGCATTCTCCAGCCCAGCCAGGTTCATTCCTGGCTGCTCTCTGAAGGAGCAAGTCTTTCCAACTCTTCAGGGAGGGTGCTGAGCTCTGCCCAGGGTCTCTTCCAGGAAAAGCATCTTTCTGTTTTGGAGGAAGGGGCTCTCTGAGGGCTTTGATGACCATAGCAGCTACAATTGTCCCTCCTGACAGTCAAGGTGATGTCCTCATGTCCTTAGTGACAAACTGAAGATGTGTTTGAAGGTTTCTGTCTCTGCCATCCTTCCTAAAAACAAAACAAATAAAATAGCTCTTGTACCTCTGCCATGCTGAATCCCAAGAACCTGCTGTAACTCACTGTTGTCTGGGACCCACAAAAAAGCTGAGTTCCTGGTGGCCCCTGTTCAGTCAGCAGGCACCCAGGAGAGCGCATCTCAGGACCCTCCCCTCTATCCCACACCAGCACCACGGCAACTCTTCCCACGGGACACAGGCATGTGGGTTATTCCATCTGCTCTGCCTACCTCCTCGGAGCTGCTCAGGCCAGGCCAAGCCCTTCCAGTTGAATTTTGCTTTGCCTGTGAAGACATTTCTGACCACTCTGATTGTCCCTCCTTCTGGCCAGTTCATGCATGCTGGGCCCAGGGGCTCCCCTGATTTCTACTACGAAACCACCTCTGCTTCTCCAGTCTCTAAAGCCCATTCACCTCACTTTAACAGACTTCCTAACAACTGCAGCCCATGAAAGTCCTTTCATCTGATGAATGCTGAGCTGTGTAAATTACCATCTGAACATCTTTTTTACTTTTCAATTGTTTTACTATTGTATTCTGGAAAGATACATAAATACACATGTATAGACGATACAGAAGAACTAACATGGAAATAGATGCTGGGTTACCCATATATCTTTTAGCAAATACAACAAAATTCAATTTGAGAGGAAGCTCCTGATGGGGAATGACGGTGGTTTATTTTTCTTTTGTGGCCACTAGCTCTTCACAGGGTCTGTGCTAGGAAGAGAAAATAAACCAGTATTTCTGAGTCCATGTGCTCTGTAGTTTATGAGAGAAATGACTTTTCAGATCTACCAAATCTCCATATTGCCAGAACACCAGTGAGTCTTCCTGTCTGCATGTGAAGTTATCTGTCTGTATGATGCTGTTTTCATGTGGGAATCATTCATTATTGGCAGTCTGTGTGGTGACTACATTTCCCAGCCTCCCTTGTGGTTAGATTGACCATGTGACTGAGTTCCACCAGTGAAATGAAGGCATAGGGTACACATCACTCTCTGGACCTGTTGTGTAAATCTTATTTCCACATACCCTTTCTCCCTGCCTGTTGTCTGGGTGGATGCCCTATGTGGGCAAGAGTTAGGTGTTGAAGATGAACCTAGGTGTGGAGAACACATAGTCCCCATGACTTGTCACGGTGGCTCACTTTGGACTTCTCGTGAATGATATATGAAATTTCGCTGTGTGTGCCTGGCATTTAGTGCATGCACTGTAGTGACCCTGGACTCACAGTCCTGAGAGAAATGCTATGCTGCTCTCCCCAACACTAATTTAGAAGGTCAGAGTGACTCCTGTCTTTTGTTGCCCCTGGTAGAGCCCTGCCTTTTGTCTTTTTTTTTTTTTATTTTAGAAACATAAAAGTACAAAAACATATTGACAAACAGACACCAATTATCATAAAAAATAGTACAATCACAACTAATCTATAGACAAGGTGATATGGTCTCAACAGTGGTTATTGCTTTATCCATTGATATCTTCGAATTGTAAATGTATGAACCCATATACAGACATGCAAATTTAGTCA